>PNEQ01131002.1:0-22790 GCA_003012365.1 Medauroidea extradentata
TGTGGCCACGTGAACGGCCTTAATGGCTTTGTGTGAGGGTAAGTATTGTGTTTGTGTGTTGCCACGTGAACGGCCTTAATGGCTTTGTGTGAGGGAAAGTATTGTGTTTGTGTGTGGCCACGTGAACAGCCTTAATGGCTTTGTGTGAGGGTAAGTATTGTGTTTGTGTGTGGCCACGTGAACGGCCTTAATGGCTTTGTGTGAGGGTAAGTATTGTGTTTGTGTGTGGCCGAGGTAGGCTGAGAACTGGACCCTGGGCCGGCTTATATTCTGGGGCGGCGCACTCAACTTGGGTCTTTTAATATGGCACTCAATTATTAGATTCTGGACGTTACTAGATAATTACTCGTATATATCCATATCTAAGTTATAGTTGTGATTTTACAGCGTTTATACGGAGAATTCCCCGGCATATTCTATTTATTAAGAGTTTTATTTGCCGTTCAATTGTGCGCAAACTTGGTTGAAACTTGCTGGTCTTTAATGGCGTTTCAAGTTGGGAAAAATCGTAATAGCATGTTTGTACGAAACAGTATTAGTTTTGTATATGTTACTGCGGAGTATGTTACAACAGAAAGCTCAGCCACTTTTCCCATAATGACATTTTTAAGTAAAAGTTTGCTTTTTTTACTTAATAACCTCCGCGAAAACTAATGAACATAATGAAACTGACTGACGTATACAAAAACCTATTATAAAATAAATTTGTAGTTTTAAAAATCGCAGAAATTTTAGTTTTTTTTGTTGTTGTAAATTCTACCAATTTTTTAAATACAAATTTATTTTTGTGGGTTTATTTACCTACGTCAAGCAGTAACATGTGACATCTAGTTTCAATGTGAATAATTGCATGTCATTATGCTGATTGATTTCGCGGTAGATTAAAACAAAAAGCATGAAAGTTTTTACATTGAAAAGCCATTATGGGGAAATGCCTGAGCTATTTTTTGTAAGAGGAAAATGTACTCTCAAATTACGTCTAGAAAACTAACACTATTTCATGCAAATATGCAATTACGATTTTCCCCCACTTGAACACCTTTAATAGACAGAACTGTCAGCTGTTGCAAGGTGTGTAACGTCAACAATATGCCGCTGATACTACATTCATCGCCGTCGTGATAGACGGTCCAAGTTCCTGCCGGCTGAGTTGTAGTTGAAGCTAAGTTCGAAAATAAGAACATCGCATGTCGTATTCAAGTAGTAACAAAGGATACGAGTGGACAGTTTTAATCGTCGTCGATGCTCAGATGCTCAAGGCGCCCGTCGGACATAGTTTATGAATCAGTTAAGTTACGTCTTAATAACAGACTTTGTAATCAAATCAGCGTGTGGTACGCGGCGGTTAATAAGTGTTGTTCTGCAAGCCAGTGTGTTCAAATTAATATAGCCTTTTCCGAAATTGTTTGAATGTTACGTGTTTGTATTAAAACAGTTTGTTAGAATTTTAGTTTGATTGACTTTAATTTTATTTTGGAGGTTTTGGACAACTCGGTAACGTTCGCTCGCAGTAGCGTATGTCCAGAACAACGGTTAATTAAAAAGTACTAACCCTTTGCAAGAATCGTTAAAAGATCACATGCATAATAATACTAATAGGTGCCTCGATATGCCCAGTGGGCAGCTTGCGGTGGTAAAGTGGTGGAAAAAATACCCCACACCACTCACCTAGGTATTACAGGAAGAAACTGGTATTCTTATAACTAAGAATCTTCGTTTCTGACTGAAAATTTTGGACACAGATCAAAAGAGGATTTGACTTTCTGTTTAGAAAATTTCCACCTTACACATACAAATAACACCAGATGTTCAGTAATAAATAGGGTTATACAATAGTAAGAAAAACCTTAACATACAGGAAGTTAATATCTCACAATTTTCTTTACTTTACAAGTACTAAAAGTTATCAAAAATTCTGAATTATGCTAGTATTTCTTTACAAAAAATTAATATAGCAAATATAAGTTATGGTGAATCTAGATTAATTAATTACAAAAATTCGTAGGTGACCACACACCGGGAAAACACAATCACATACATAAATATTACAATTTTCCCCTGAAAATTACTAGAAACTAGTGTTTTGCAGTTCAATAAACGTATCACATAACTATGAAAATATTCTATGTCTTCTTGCCAAGAATAGATGAAACTAATATGAATGCTACAATTTCTAACTGTATGAGTTTAGCGAAGGTTCTCTGTAGCATTACAAGAAATTTACAATAAAACTTATAATTCCATCCCAATAAATAATTTCAAAGGCAATAGTACTGTACGTATTCACATCCCGCAACTTTCATACTTAGGCTTGCTGAAATCTGCAACTATACCGGAAAACCTAACAACTGCCCATCGGGCATAGTAACAATAATTTTCCAGATTTAAATAACCTGTCACATTATGACACCTAAAGAACATACGATTATAACCATACCAAAATTCTCATCGTAGAATATTCCTGCCATCTCTGATATGCTACTGCCATGAATTTGAAAGTGCGAGATGTACCGGAATCGGTACCCGGCGCCGCCACCAAATGTTACAAAGGTGTTTTAAAGGGGTTCTCTCAGATGGTTGCTACCTTGCGGGACTTTAAAGGAGGTAATTAAGGGTTAAATGACTAAGGCAGTTATGGATAAAACGGCATTTACTCTACTAGAATGGCAGGCGAATGGAAGACAAAACAGCTACAATGAATTATATTAATTAAGGATGGGAGTACAATGTTACTGATTAATAATACATTAAATTAAGTGGAGTAATATCGCAGGGTTGCTGCCGCATAATTAGATCTGAAGACCTTACCGAAGCTGGACTGATGAAGTAGACGGCATCGAAGGACGAGCACGCCCCCACCTGGACTCGCACCCCGAGCCCCGGAGGAGAACTGGACTGCTGTTGATCGGACGAGTGTTGGCGGGCGACAGACCCGGTTTAATGGGTAACAAGTTGTTATAACGGCATATTGAGGCACTACGAGGGGAATAGGTGAGTTACTGTCTTCCTTGGTTTCACAATGCTAGTCTAATTGTAGCCCGAACCTATTTCGTTGTCCAGCCTGCTGGACGATATCATAACACATGTCAGCGGTATGAATACTAAATGGTTCCTCTACCAAAAGTTCAACAACCAATCACAGGTCTCTTCAGATTCATGAGGGAGGAAGCTGAGATATCAGCGCCGGAAACAGTGGCCACGAGCTAGTAAACTCTGCAGGAAACATCCCAGTAGCGTCACCACGAAACACATCGACTTTGAGAACACTCGTAGATTGAGCGCAGTATTTCTTCTCAACCAATCAGCGTGCACTGTCGTACGTATGCCAGTGGACGGTTGTAGTCAGATATTCAAATAGTAGTTGTTTTAATGAATCGGTGACGGGTGGAACTCTTGTCACTGCTCCTCATAAATCCTCGTCTGTAAATGCGTGTTGTCACATTTGGAAAGTGTGAAAGTAAAACACGGCAAGGTTTCAACATTGCCAAAGACCTCCCAATCCACTTTTGTTACTGTAATTACTGCACAACACAGACAGTCCCACTGAGGAAATTTGTTACTTTATTCATTATTTCTAACACAGCAGCGGCAGGTCAAAGCGATCACAGTAGGTGAATTTGAAACAATCGTTTCATCAGGAAGATATTATTTCTGAATTACTAATATTGCCTGCCTCTTTTTGGATGTGTAACCATATGAAACAACATTTTCGTAACTCAGGACATTTTCCCTAGTCGAATGTTTTCATAATACTTTGTTAACTATTCGACGAATACCGAGGAGTGCCGAATGTGCGGACAAGATCGTGCAGACACTAGTTGTGAAGACGTTTGACGCGAACAGTAATAGGGGCCGGGTTCGATTCCCGGCGTGGTCGATCCTCGGATTTTCGCATTTTCGTGTCGTACCTGACGATGCCGTTGGTCAGCGGGTTTTCTCGACGATCTCCCGTGTCTCCCGCCCTTTCATTCCGGCGCTGCTCCATACACGCCTTATGTCACCCCTCACCTGAGTTCAAGACCTCGATGTTAAGCGCTAACCAAAATCTCTCACTCACTCGAACAGTAATACGCTGTATTAAAATACGTTTGTTTCACTCTGGAGGCCTTTGCCTGGAAGCTGTTGCGCTGGTTTCGTTGTCCCGTCGTCGTTCGATCACCAGTTCGTTCAGCGACTTGGTTGCAAGCGTTCCAAGAATTGTGCACAGGGTCGCAAGTTAGCTACCCAGCATTCTTCACGAGTTCGCGGGAGAAAATCGGCTGTAAACGACGACAAGGGAAAAAAATAAAGATTGCCAGCGAACTGCCGAGTTCTGGAGAACGTAAACCCATGCGGAATCATAAATCACCCTCATCGATCGATGTCCCTGGCGAGATATTTTTTTCTCTTCGTCCTGTTAAGGGGAAGTTTATCAGCAAGGGCGGAAGCGGCAAACTAGCAAGCACATCACGCACGTTTTCATCCCCTGCTGGCCTGTAGCGAAGCCACCCTCACGGCCCGCGGAAGCCTTTCCGCGCTACATAAAGATCGCGAGAGGCGCCCATGAATAATGTACACGCATCCTGGGAAACAGAAAGCTCCCTTCTCGGTGTGTCCAGGGGTTGTCGGCCGACCTCGAGTCGCCAAGGTGATGGTGATGTAGGCGGGGCATGTGTGTCGCTGGGGTGTCGGGATTTGTCTCCTGCACTGCACTGCGATAACAAGGTACAGTTGCCGCGGCTGGGATGTCAATAGGGCTGTGCCAGGTATTTGTGTTGGATCCTTAGCTCGCCCTTATCAGCTGTATCTTAGATGTAAACTGTCCTACAAACGAAACTTTTATTTAAGACCATGCTCTCCCACTAGTACTGATTTTGGGATATTAATGGTTTAATCTTATACAAAAGTGGATGTCTCAATTGAAGGACATGGGGAGAGATAATGGTAACATACAATATATCACAAATATGTTATTTTGTCAAATAAATAAAATCAAAATTATTTTTTAAAAATTAGGTTTTTATTTACTATAGTGTACAACCAATGAAAATAAAAGCAGCTACACAATAATAACAACATATTATATACTGGTATTTAATGGATGTAATAATCTATGAAAGAGTGGTCCTCAAATAGAATAATTACTACACTATGCCGCCATTTGTAGTTATATTGCTTAATCTCTTATATCTAAATGTACAGTATGAAATTTCTGTTGTGTTCCTGCATAAAATTAAAATATTTAAAAATTGTGGGTTACCATTGTCTTTTCCCGTGCCCTTCAATTCATGTTAACAGATTTGTTTAGAAACCATTTTTGCTGTAACAGCTAATGTTTTTAAGAAAATAAATTGTATGGTTTAGACTAATACGTCACCTAAAAAATCGTTGATTACATAATTAGCTTAAACTATGGTATTTACACTATCAAAATAGGGAAAACAATTGTAATCAAAACTGCCAAACATATGTTTTATGTGTGCTCTCGTTTAGGCTTATAAATAAATATTCCGAAAACAGGAGAGCATGATCTTAACTAAATGGTCACCTAGCAGATATTTTGAATTGTCAATAACAGTGTATTTGGCAATAAACTGTACTGAACTTTGAAACATAACAAAAATTTGACACTCACAGTGTTCATGTGAAACATGCAGAATCGATTTTAAATAGAAAAACATTTTGCAAATCACCAACTGGAGCAATAAGGGCGACACTGGAACGTGTAACAAGTGTCACATCTCCGCTATGTGCAAGCCAATAAACTGACGTAAATGCTTACCATCGAAGACTAAACTGAAAGTGACATTAAGGCTGTTCAAATATGAAAATTCATAGTTTTATATTTTTTTAAATACTGTTAATTTTGTGGATGTTACTAGAGCAGTGAATACATTATCCTACTACGGAAGACTTTTAGCATACATACTATTCCCATATTGGCATGTCAAAGCTAAAATTTGCAGGTTTACTGCATCATACACCAAATCAAAACTTAACATATTTGCTGAGATGAAATAAATTTCACTGGAATAATTATGTCACGGGCTACGTGCTAAAAATTATAAAAACATAAAATGATACTTTTATGTTTTTCTAAATAAGAAAAGACAAAATCAAGTATTCTGTACCGAAAATTTGCAACATATTTGGTACACGAAGAAACAAAAACAATTTTATACCGAAAAATGATTTTATTTTAGCAAATAGCAGTATTTCTCCTGATTAGAACGAGACTGAGTTTATAGAATGCAATCTATCAACTCGTGGTGCATGTCGCCAGTAACAAGTGCACGTCCCTTCTACATAACGATGAGCTGCCTTGTTGAGGCGTTGAGTTGCGTGATAAGAGCTGACAGCAACATAACCTTACTCTCATGGTCCTTGGATGACTGGTTCATATATCGTGGCGCGGTGTATACTGTCTGACACGACACATCCTGTCGTGCATCTGGAGGCATGTATATGTCATATAAAACTATTAACAGTGATATTGCTAATTTGACCAATTTACTTATCACTTAAACAGCCTTGAGAGGGCGTGGTACATAACTCAACGATAAAAGTATTAATCTATAACTGCAGGTTTCTTGAAGAAATTGAACAATAGCAATCCTAGACAATAGTTTAGGCAACGTTTTAAACAAAATTGTTTCCAGTGTTACGAACTTCTGAGGCACAATCTCTGATGCCGGAACCTCATGAATTTAGCTGCGGCTCAAGAGATCACGCGTAACAAATTAGTAATTCCCGAAGAATATTTACTCATAAAGTTGACAAATACCATTATCTAGGATTGTCGTTGAGTATTTTATCCATATTGGCTTCGAAAGAAGCGTAGAAATCAATTGATGTTTTCAGCGTTTATTTATCTACCACACACTCTTAATCTGTGATTATATATATTTATCGGACGCGACTACACAGCAAAGTTAAATGCTTGTCTGTATCATAGTTTCATTTTGTATGTAGTCATAACATTTGGCGATATAGCAGTCTAAAAAAGCAAATTTTTTTCAAGATTTTTTAAGATTTTGATGTAGTTATTTGTGATATGTGTGTTAAGCGAGGCGATGCAGCGGCAACATGTCGTAATAGTGCTTGGGATGACCAGTAGGGGCGTCATTTAGGAGGGGGCAGGGGGCAAATGCTCCCCCCTGGATTTAGAATTGTAAGTGTATAAATATATTTTTTTATTTTGTTATTAAAATAATGCTAACTTAAGCACATAAAACTGAAGTTTTATTATTAAAAATTCTAATCTATACATGCTTAATTAATAAAAAAAGATACAAGGTCACTGTCACCGAAAAAAAAATCTTTCCTCCTCCCCCCTCCCCTCCCCACAATAAAACCTCAAGTGACGCCCCTGATGACCAGGATTTGATTCCCTGTTCCAGCCATCTTGATTTCGAATTTCCATGGTTTCTCTAAATCGCACCTGGCGAATACTGGGGTTATTCCTTAACAAAAGCCGTGACCGACTTCCTTCCACTTTACTGTCCTTGCATCAAGTCGTATTTCTCTTTGTGTACTGACCTCGCTGTCGACGAGACGTAACTCCCACTTACTTTACCTTGAATGTGTGTTGTTTTAATAGTACTGTTATGTTATTATATGGAAGCTGCTTTCTTTCAGCAAGGGATATATGTGTAACACATTTAATGGATTTGCCAGGAAAATTTTTTTTAACACGCTGCAAAGCTGTACACGTATGCGACCGCCTTAACGTAAGTTCGATTTGAACACAGAAATAGTGGCTTTACTGTAGTCAGTATTTAGTTTGTAGTTTGCGAAATACTTGGCAGTGTTTGTATAAAAACATTTTTTTTTAACGTGACACGTCGACAAATATCCGAATATTATAATATTATAGTATTATAATATTAAAATACAAATAATTTTTATTTTTTAATTTTATAAGCATGTCATTGTAGCCTGCAAAGTCTTTATCGACTATGACTTTTTTAAGTTTGGTTTATCAGTTAGTTTTAGTGTAGTCGTTAAAACGGAAACATGCGAAATATAACTTTAACAAACCATTACGCGAAAGCTATGAGAGATAAAAAAATTTCATTACAGCCATATTTAGTCACATTTTGTGTCTAAAATAAGTAAAAAAATATCTGGTACAAAAAAAAAAATAAAATAATGATGATGAAACTGATATACCAAACTCAAAAAAATCGCAGTGGATAAAGACATTGCAGGCTATAATGTCATTCTCAAAAAATAAAGAATAAAAATTATTTGTATTAAAAAATGCTGTAACTGAAAATAAAAATTTTAAAAAGTCAGTATTTTTTTAATACAAATAAATTATATTCATTAATTTTATGAGCCTGACATTGTAGCCTGCAATGTATTTATCCACTGTGATTTTTTTCAGTTTGGTATATCGGTTGGTTTTGGTGTAGTCCTTAAAACGGAAATATGCAAAATATGACTTTAACAAGCCGTTGCGCGAAAACTATGAGAGATAAAAAATTTCATAAGAGCCAAATTTAGTTACATTTTGTGTCTAAAATAAGATAAAAAATCTGGTACAAATAAAAAAAAATGTGATGAAAATTGCGGTAGACCGCGCCCAAAACTTAACTCTAATGCAGTAATTTGGAAATTCGACAATATTAATAGAGAGAGAGAGAGCAATTGTTCGTAACGCGAAAATTGAAGGAATATTTTTTTTACTGGTCGTTATATTGGCACTTCTGAAAACAGTGATGGATAATTGTTCACATTTTCTCCTTGGTAAAAGTACGTCCTTGTGAAAGTAGCGTCCTACGTCTGGGCCTAGTGGTAAACCCGGTCCTCTGGTAGTATTCCACACTGAAATGATCCAGCTCGCGCTATTAACTGTACGTCATGTGACGTCATGCAGCTCAGTCACCACGAATATTCCCATTTTTGTTAACATTTTTATATTTGTTATTGCTCTACAAGTAAGAGTTGTTTGCCCACTATATTGACACGCAGTATTACAACAGCCGGTATACCTAAGTACGATGTTATTGGAATGAAACTTTTGTTTCATTATTACGTTATAGTATTTTAGGTGGAAACGTTAGCAAAAATATCGGACAAAACCAGTATAATAATGACAATTGTATTACACATGTAGGGATTTATGTTAAATTCCTCTAAGAATTAATATATAATTTAACCACGAAAGATTTATAGTAGAAAATTACATATTTATACACATTTGTCATCATCCAAAACAATTTTTATTTCAGTTAAAACTTTAATATCGGAGAAGAGAAGAATCTCGCCGTTACCACAAGAACACAACGCCTACCTCCGTTACAAACAGTAACCGTAAAAAAAGTCTGCATAAGTCAGAATTTGTACGTGAGTCAGCGGTTTCATAGTTATATTCACCATATACAAGAGGAAAATGACTAATTGACTGACTGACCGACATACCAAAGCACAGCCCAAACTGCTTAATCTAGTAACGTGAAATGTTGGGGGCTGGATTCCTCTCAGGGCGAACATAAGCAATACAAATGGATTTTCTCAAAGTCATCCCCTAAGGAGGTGAAATGAGTTTCATTTGAATCGTCGACATAGCTTGAATCCGAAAGGTTATCGTCGACGTTTTCAACACTTTGAGACATGTATACAAATTCATACTAGAAAATTTCAGGACATTTTAAATTCGCTCCTAATAGGGTGGAAAGACGGGAAATATGTCTTTGATTAATCATTGATACCTATCAAACCAGTCGAAATATTGTAGAGTTCCTTTTTTTCACTTCAGGAAATGGTTACGTAAATAACCGGAAACACATTTCTGGATATTTTTTTATTTGACCTCTTAATGGTGTAAATGAGTGAAATATTTTTTAAATATATAATGTAACGTCCATATAGCTTAAACCCAACGGGTCACCATCGTGATTTACACTTAAATTGGATACCTGTACACATATCCCAGGAGATGGAATTATAAGATTTTTTTTTTTTTTTATATTCGATCCCCAAAGTGGTGAAGGTTTTCTTAGTTCTATCAATACATAATGTCTTACAATCCCTTTGTTTACAGCCTAATATATTATGCATGTTTTTAATTTAAAGACAACTGCCGATAATGCCGGCCATGCTTCTAGAATATACGTAACAAAACCGCCGACGGAAAGCTAGTCGATTATATCTCTCCGTGCGAAACAATTAATTATTTATTATTCAAATCCTAACCGTGGCTTACTCATATACAACTTCTTCGTGAAGACTTGTTAAACTTATCACTGAAAAAAAAATTGTCCATTTTCTCTAGTAATGGGAGAGTTAAGGAGTTTATAAATGTTGTCTATTGTATCGATTTCAGAGCTGCGTATTTATCGAGAGTTAGTTGGCAACAAGTTAGGGCCGAAGTTGGCAGCGCCGAGTTACTGCGGAATTATGCACGCAGGAACCCCCCCTGCCCCTTCCCCTACAGACGAAGCCAGCCAGTCACAGCAGATAAATCACGATGCTAGGCTCCCTGTGGAGTACACCCGAGGACTCGGCAGGGCTGGCACAAGATATACGCAAACTTAGCCGCTCGACTGTCGAATTCGTCTCCATTAGCCGCCCAGGCTTCTGGCTAGGCCACTGTAGTACCCGCTAGTTTACAACTGCACCACTGAGCCTACTCTCTAACTTATCCAGTCCCTCATACGATATTTGCACTAAGACAGCTACTGGGTAACTACGTATCTTTACGACGAGAAATCATAATCTCCAAATAAAATGGCATCACGACTGTCTTTCAAAAGTCTCGTGTTTGTCTTTATGTAAACGTTGGGTTCTAGGGTGTTGTTACGAGATATTGTTCATGAAAATGGCCGACATTTTTAAGTAGCGGGTTACGGAAACTATCCTCGTTGGAGAACAAATCCTATTGAAATGTGGCTGGGAAGGAGACAGAAAATCATTAGTTTATATTTCCTTAAATATGTAATACGATTAGTAAATTATAGCTCTGCGTACATTAATTTTTACTGCCGAAGCAAACGACAAATTTATTGCAGTGCGTGTGATGCTATATCTCGGTCGTAAGTGCACTAATACATTGACAGTGCTGCTATCTCTTGTCAGTGTAGTACACTAACTACGATTGCAATCAAGACGAATAAAATTTGACGTTATAACTTTTAATCGTGTGTCAAGGTGGTCGAGGGGTCAGACCTCTCGCCTCCCACCTAGGCGACTCCGGTTCGATCCCCGGCGGGTTCGGTCCAGGATGTGGGGAACGTGGCTGAAGTTGCCCTTGGCCGGTTGGTTTTCTGGGGAACTCCCGTTTCCCCTGCCTCTCTCATTCCATCGCTGCTCCACACTCATCACACCACATCAATTCCTATGGCCGGAGGGCGACAGGTATGCCACACTAGTGGAGCAGCCGGCCCAACTTTCACCCCAGGCTTCTATCATACACCATGTGACCCTGCTAGAAGGCAAGAACACGTAATATATTTTTATTTTAATTTTTAATCAGAATTCTAAACAGGATAAAATATGAGTTACATTTTTTTTTTACAAAATATAAGCAATTAGTTATTCAAAACATTATGTGAAAACTGAAAATATTGTGTAAGATGACGAATGTGTCCAGAGCACATTCTACAGTGTTGTCAAGCGTATTAAGATCCTGGTAAATAGGTGTTAAGAGATTACGATATAAAGACATTCACGAGTAACTATCTGTATCGCTGTCGTTCTTGAAAAACAGTCATATGTGATGATCTTTACCACAGATAAGGTTACGGAATAGATCCCCTGGTCTACTGGTGGGTTCCAAACCCTATATCGAAACTGTGTATTCCTTGCTGTGAGTCTTTGGTATTCACAACCGAAACATTCATATATAAATTTATACATATAATGTGCTAAACTTTCGCACTCGATTCCTTACAGGAAGAGAAAGTGGGCTTACAATGACCAGCACTACTGATAGGTAAATATTTACTGCAGTGTGTGACATTTAAAATCAATAAATGTAGAGAGGAATTGCTTAAGGAGATAAGTGCTAAAAATATGTTTTCGCGTAAAAGGAAAAAAACAACGCTTCAAGAGCCTGTGGACATATGAGGCCTGCGATCTTCAAATGCTCAAAAATATGTCAGGAAACTCGTTGAGACTTGATTCTTACTATGTTGCATTGACATCAACATCTAGTTCATCTTGATGTAAGAAATACGATTTGGTCTCTTTTGGCACTTAGCTCATTTAGCATTTCCACTTTACAATTGCACTACACGAATATTAAAATACCAGCCAGTGCGTGGAAACTCGTTGAGACTTGATTCTTACTATGTTGCATTGACATCAACATCTAGTTCATCTTGATGTAAGAAATACGATTTGGTCTCTTTTGGCACTTAGCTCATTTAGCATTTCCACTTTACAATTGCACTACACGAATATTAAAATACCAGCCAGTGCGTGAGATACCTAATTAGGAACTGCTTATCAAAAATCGGATATCGAAACTCTAAAATCTGGTTAGTGAAAAACGTACTCCTTCACTGCTGAAGTAACTTTCTCAGGTACTAAGTACTAAGACATAATGAATAGTTATAAACGCGATATTATTTACCACGACAACGTGAACACAAGAGTTTCTCGCGTAGAACTTGCTCCGATACGTGGTTTTCGAGAAAACGTGATTCAAAATGTGTGGTGCGCAGTAGCCGTATACAGCTAGGCAACCCCCAAGCGACGCTGCGTTAGATTTAACTGACTGTAGATTTAAGTGCAGAGACTTCGGCAGCTCCTAGCAGTGAGATAGTGAAAGTCAATGAAGGTGAAATTAGAGGTGTATGGAGCAGCTGAGGAATGCAACATAATTTTGTACAGAAGGAGAATCCTCAGGGAAGCGCCTGCGGACGAGCACTTTACTGGGAAAAAATGGGAGTTATCCTGCCGGGAATTGAATCCTGTTTGTTTACTGAGAATAAAGCGTCCTAATCTCTTTCTTTATGTTAGGTGGAATGGAAATGCTCTCAATTCACCACTGCGCTAAACAAAACCCCCTACCATTTTTTTAAGTTGACTAATTTGAGTAACCCCGAGTACAGATGTGAGACAACTGAGATGATTTTTGAGACTAGTTTAGACGAACACAAAGTTACACACAGCCGGATCTGTGAAACGAATCCATAAACCCTCGCATCAAAGTCAGCCGCTCAACCAACTGCGCTGCTGGGGGTCAGCCTCCTCCAGACCAATCGTTGGCTCTGCTGCTTATTTCAAAGAGCACAAGCGTCCACTACAATAAGTGGAGTACAGACAGAAGCATTGCGTCACACCTGTGTAATAGTACGTTTCTGATAATATTGGTACGTACAACAACTATTCGAAGTGCCGTCCCAACACCTCAACTCACAGCTAGTAAGAACGGCGAATCAGGCTGGACTGGACTCGTGCATACATGTCTGGTATGACACGGACACAATCAAGTGTGTTTACCACACGTGCGACGAGATTTTCCTCGCTAGCATAAAACATCTCGTAAACATGTATGACTTGATATAACCCCTTAAAAAAACCAGCAAACTCAAGGCAAGAGATTGTGTTAGTTAGTGGATTGACCTACCTTTGTCTGAACAGCGACCTGTGAATGCAGTGTCCGTGTCTTTCTTCGTTCAGTAACTTGGGCAATATCTACTGCAGGAACGTCAGGTAGCGGACTCCAACGAGGTGATCAAGTTAGCAAACACAGACCGAACAAGTAATTGCTGATAATGCCAGCCCAGTGCCCATGCTAGTTCATATTGTTTCACCCTTTAAAACAGCTATCCTTTTTCCAGTTGGTTCTCGGGGTGAACATAAGGGTAGCGTGCTCAGACTGGAGGCTATCACCACTCAACTGTGGCTCCTATGTACTGCGACCAGGTATTAAGGATAATTATCAGACGCCACAATATTGACTAGAATGGGGCTTTAATTTAGATTGACAGTGCACAGTACAGCTTTACAATTGGCATCGTACAATCGTGACTTAAGGCCTGAATACAGGGGAGCTTATATAGAAGTATATTGTAACCCAGTTCCAAGCGGCTTACCACTGAATATTGGCGCCGTCGACACTCTGACGTTATCGCACGTGAGCACTGTCGTGACCTCCCCGGGTCACGAGCGGAGTCCCAGACGTCCGGCCCTCGGACGACGGAGTTGGTCAGCAGGGGGGCGGCGTCCTAGCCGACCTGGAGGTACCCCAGCTGATGGTCCGATGAACAACCACACCGGTGTCCCTGCCCCCTCGTTATATATGTCAGCCTGCTCTTAATATTGAGGGTAACCTTCAAAGTGTTGTCATAACACCGCTCCGCGCTTGCAGTTCCCCTGCTTGGTGAGCGCTGCGGTGGTATACGTAATAAGCCTGTGGTAGAGAATTTGTGTGCGCACAGTAGTGGCTGGGACATCTGTTGAAGATGTTATTGCTAGTAAAATAGGCCTTGTGTGCAATTGGTTCATACTATATTGACGCACAACACTGTCATATCTAGGTTCCCAGTATTTTGTTCAGAATGTTGACAGTTAGCCAGCCTTACACTACACGGTCAAAATACCACGAATCTTACGTTGAGCGTAGAACGCAGGCGATACCTAAGTCCCCACTTATAAAAAAGTATGGAGTACTATATTTAGAGGTACGACGGTAGAGTGGCCACACTGCTTAACACAAAGAACCGAGTTTGTTTCCCGCTGGAGTCGTTCCCGATCTTTGCATGCGAATAACGTTGCTGATGCTGCCGTTGATCGGTGGATTTTCTCGCTGTACTCCTGTTTCCCCTCCACTTGTGTTCTGTCACTGCTCAATACTCTCATCATATCACGTTTGGTGTATTTGACTCAGACCCCTAGCCTGCAGTTAAAATCATTTTGACTGATAAATTGATGAATACACTGACACAAAAATGATGAAGTGCGACATCGTCCATAAATATAAATTGCGTGATTATTCATATCTGTAATATCTATAAACTACACACACACATACACACACATATATACACACACACACACTATATATATATATATATATATGTATATATATATATATATATATATATATATATATATATATACAGGGCGTCCAGAAACAAACGCATAACAAGCACACCATGCGAATCCTGGGATAAAATAGACACGAAAATGTTTACGGTTATTATTTTTTTAATCCTAAAAAGAACAGATAACGAAATAATGTTGTACAGTTCTGGTTTGTTTTTCAGGTCAAAATACGCAATGGCTTCAGCGAATTGTGCAATCGTGGAAATTCCCATTAATTAACTAACTGGTCAATCCTATATAATTTTTTGGCTGCAAAAAAATTAGACTACACTGAAGAAATAACTGTCAACAATACAGTACAACTGTTGTTCTATATATGCTCCCATTTAGGAATAAAAACTATTCATAGTGAAAGCAATATAAATGATGTATCAACGCGTCATACATTTAGCCGTTGTTCGTGGGTGGAAGAAAATGTGGTCTCACCAGTCACCAATAATGCAAACCAGAAAAGTTATATATGAAATCTGGATCATTAAATTTAACAGTTAACTAAGCTACTATTCTTCTTCGCTGTGATAAAGGGCCGTGGCAGGAGTAGTGGATAGAACACTCGCCTCCCGCTAAGGCGATCTGAGCAGATTCATCAACAGATTTTCACATGTAGCAATTGCGCCAGAAGATGCCATTTGTCGGTGGGCGTTTCTCAGGGATCTCCCATTTGCTCCAGCTCTTCATTTCTTAGCCTCTCCGTTCTCACCTCATGTCACCCCTTATCCAGCGTTTAAGTCCTAGATGTTAAGTGCTGACCAAAATCTCTTCAATTTACTTTATTGTGAAAACGCAATATCTAATGCTGGTAAATTGAAGTATTTTGTCACATAATTGCGCGACGAAATAAGAAAAGAAGAATACGAATCATGCAGAAAAGTAGGAGATGAAAATGTATGTTCGATGTCTGAAAAATGCGGATACAGCCAAGTAGAATGTAAGGGAAAATTACGATCTTCAACTACATGTTGAGCAACCTTTCTTATTTGTAGCCCGGGCCGAAGTTTTAAAAGATTGCCACAAACCAATTACTCAACATAAAAAGCGAAAAATAATTAGTCAATAAAATGTTTAACTAATGACTTAAATATATGAATATTATTAACTTAGTTGACGTATCTCTTATAATCCGGGATTCTAAGATTTATAAGCTATATTACTTATATGTTATTGTAAGAGAAATTTGTTTTAGTGCCTTTTGCTTAGCTATCTGTCCTACAAGATAAACAGAACTAAACAAAAACACAGAAACAAATCACTCGTTATTGAAAAGCGAGCGTAGAATGTTGTAAGCTAGGATTACGAGCATCGTAACTACTCGGCCAAGCTATAATACAACATCTTCAATGAAGAAATTAATATCAGACAAAATACAACATTGCAGGTCATAAACATATTTATGTCAATGTAGTTCGGTTTTGTATAGGTGTGCAAAAAATACACACAACCACGTAATAATGTACTGTTTGAAACTCTGAATAATAGACGTGTATGTGTGTGAGTGTGTGTATGTGCTGAACACAATGTCAAAAAATTTTATTTATTAATGAAATGAAAATATGGACAGTTAAGTTCTCCAGTGCAGAAATAAAATAGTGTTTGCATTTCAGAGAAAATTCGAGATTCAAATTGTTCAAATGAATAAGTTGTCCCAATTATATTAAATTAAAATTATTTTGCCATTAAATTACACGAAGAAAATATGTTTCCATTGGAAAAAATACCAACAAAAGATAATAATTGAAATACAGTTCAGGATGATTATATAATGGAAATGTGATAGGTATTAACCAATTCAGCGTCGCTTGACTGCGCCAGTAGATGATACACTAATAAATGTATCCATATTTAACCATCGGGGGTTTGAACATTCTTTTTGTTTCTTGTCTACCTTAGCAATCCTACAGATCATCTTCCTGTGATGAAATATCCTAATCTTAGGATGGTTCAGCACTAAACAATCAAATGTCAGTGTTTGCTAGTAACGGACTGCTCAGCCAGTTAATACAGATATGATTATATTCTGCACCAACTCAATCCAGCCAGGCCAGCATACACTGTCATGTGTGGAAGGGAATTTAAAAATGAAACTAATTGTTCGCACTCTTATTACAACATTCAGTTTTTCTTTCTCTAAACGTACTTAACTTTCTTCGAAGTTTAGGCTTGTTCTATCGAATATTTCGCAAAATTATAACATTAGTAGAGAAATCTTTACCTGCCCGTATTTAATTTTTGTGGAGGAGAAAACGTTAATGAATAGTGAAATGATAGAAAAAAATTGAGAGACTAATCAATTTCAGTATTAATTATTGAAGTAAAACAGAATTTGATTCTGTACCAGAGGGACAGATTTAATGATTCTAAATTTTGTGACAAGTATCGTGAGAATATTCGACCTATTGAGCTGATTATATATTTTTTGTTATAAAATTAAAATCTTATAAAGTTTAATAACTTATTAAGAAAACACGCCCAATAACGGAAGCCTGCGTCAATAATTTTAGAAGTAAAGTATTACGAATGATATTTACTTTGTAGTTTTGAAATTATGACCAGTTTATCAGTTGCTGGGTCTTAAGTAAAACTTTGCTCTTAGTCTAGTGTTCTCGCACAGAAACAATACACTTCCATGTGCGGTGAATTGTCACTTACTAAATATCTACTATGTTTCTCCGGCTGAAGTCAGGTAATTACTGCTATAATTTACGATTATTAACACCACAAGGAAAAAATCTATTCCAAAATTGTATTGCCATGGAAGGGAGTACTTTCGCGAACAGACGTTGATATCAAGAGAATTCTTCTTCTTCGTCTTCACTTGTTGCACAAAACAGTGCATATAGCATTAGGTTAATCCCGCCCAGAAATATGTTTCGAATCAGCCGATACCTGCTTTATTGACATTAGATCACAGTCTAGTTTATTTACAAATCTTGCTTCTACTATATCTATATTTGGTCGAGAAAGCTGGAATTCCCACGAAATATTTATTGTTGTAACGAGAAATTGAATGCTTTAGATGACATTATTTTTTAAAGAAAGTTGTAAACAGTGACTTGTACACATGTTGTACAGCTGAGGGAAATAATAGCACTGCTGTTTATAAAACTGAGAAGTTAACAGTCGTCTGTTTCAAATATGCTCGAAGTTAAAGCAGAGTGAAAAATAATATTGAAGCTAGAGTTGTTCATAAATACAGTAAGTTAATTAATGTTCGCGATGTTATACAGTATTCCGGCCTCTACACGACTGTCACTGAGCATGTGTTGTGGAACAAGCAGGAATAGTCTACTACACTTGCCATATTCTCGT
The DNA here is from genome assembly GCA_003012365.1 of Medauroidea extradentata. Lineage (NCBI taxonomy): Eukaryota > Metazoa > Arthropoda > Insecta > Phasmatodea > Phasmatidae > Medauroidea > Medauroidea extradentata. The sequence continues at coordinate 18,346 of PNEQ01131002.1, forward strand.
AGTGACCTGACGTAAGAGCGACGGACACTTCGAGAGCGGCGCGAAACTAATCAAACTAAATGTTAGCCAGTTAGCATCGAGGTTCCAATGACGTCAGCGCAACAAAACTGGAAAACTTATTTTAAATTTGTGCCTACATGTTGGCAAAACTTGTGAGTTGGTAGTTAATTTTTGTTATTTATTTTACGAGATATTTTCGTTTAATTTTATAATTAAATCAAGCAACAGTGTAGATGAGACATAAATTTCAAATTTGGGAATGACAGTGGGTGTTCAATTTATGTAACAAATAAACGGAAAGTAATAAAATAAAGTAAACATCAATGACTATCGCACAAGAGGTTAGTATGTAGCGACAAGGAACTTTTTATATGTAACATGTGTTTGTGATTGTCGCGCAGCAGCCAAACTAGTATTCACAATAACGAAAATTGTAGTGTCGTATCTAGCCCATCGCGTCGCGCCAATGTAAAGACACCCAATAATAATGACGACAACAATTACAGATTTTCACAAACTGAAATGCGAGTACGTACCGTCATCATATGTGGATACTTTGACAACAGAGGTAACATTCACCGATTCAAGATATTTAATTTGGTCCATTTGGTGAAGAAATTACAACTTTATCTGAATGGATCAAACATAAATAATGGTTTAAATACTTAACTATACATATTTTCTTCTTAGTTAAATGGTCCCAAAACAAATACCTTCAGTCGGTCAATGTTACCCCTGCAGTCTAGCTATCCACAATTGACGGCAGAAGGAAATGAATAGTGTCTCTGATCACTTGGTGGTGTTAGTCGTAGTAATTTAATGAGGTCAGACGCCAGTGCGTGCCCGCAACCTCACTTCGTCACTGTCACAACTGGTATCATTAAACTGCACCAGTAAATGAGGAGAAATATCTTCACACACAACACGCTTGGACAACTTCAGCTGCAAGGGATTATTTTCTGTCCGACCAAGATTTACAACCACTTGAGCACAACTTCCGAAATAACTGCTCTCATCTCACCCCCCTCCCTTTCCCACTTCACCCATGTCGCACGACGATGCTGTACCAAGTTTAGTGGAGGGTGAACAGCCGGGAGACTCGTATTAATTGTGACGTCACGATCAGGCTGACATACTGACCCCTCTTCTGCGGCCAAACAAGCTGAAGCCCTTTGGAAGCCGGAGCCGTGCTAGTCGCCTCCACAAGCCACCAATGAGTACTTACTTCTCCATGATAATACTTTGTTTGTGTATGTGAGGTACAAATCGATGCGGCGCTAAGGGAGCTGCTGACCGGCGTATTTAATGCAGTATCGCCTCTTCGTGCAAGCTACTCAACTTGCGTACAGGGTTTCGCTCTTATTATTTCTCGTAAGGGACTTAAAGAGTTGACAAGAACGTTTCAATTTTGGTATTTTCGAATCCAAATGTTATGTCTCCAGATACGGCTGTTGTTAGAAATTCTTGAGATTCCCGAAAATCTCGTTTCTAATCAGCATGTCGCATTGTTAAACTTGCTTTGTTTGTTGTAGGATGACAATGCTCGGAAAGTAGTTTTGTAAAAAAAAATGAAGAATCGCTACTAGCCGCAACGTGTTTCAAGTGCAAACAGGGAGGCCTTTATCCTGTGCAAGTGTTGACATTGTATTGAAGTAATACAGGGAAAAGTAAAGGTAGCTAGTGACATTAATTGTTACATTATACGACTATATATAGGATGAATATGATCTGTACCGAGAACTTCGTGAGGCGACTGCTGCAAAATTACGTGAGAAAATGACGTCATTTACTAGGTGAACATAATAACAAGGAAGGTATCAGTCTTGAATATTGATATTTTATATGTTGTTACGCATCGAAAAGTAAGTCCTGGTGTCAGACAATCCTGATTCCACAACCCGACTAGGACGACTTAATATTTGGATATGAAAATGGGGTTTCCCGGCTAATTAAAGAAGTAAAATTGTTATTGTACAGGTTTATTGGACAGGGTGAGACAGAGGCAACTTCTACGCACCCTGGCGCAGTTATGTCTGTCAACTACGTGTTATGCTGAAGATTACTCGATATTATCGCGACTACGAGTACAAGTGTTATCCCATCGCTTCTCGTAGGATTCCGTACCACTGTCCATGGTTTTAGACGAAGTGGTTAGTATTTCTACACGTAACTTACGGCGATGAGCTACACTTCTTGGTCTTCAGCACACGAGTGCAGCAGACACCGGTCTGGGAAGCAACATGGCCACTACCAGCACTGGAATTGACGCCAACCTCCCAGCCAACCACAGTCCGCCTAGGAATGGCGCTATCCTCGCCTGCCTGTGCCTGATTCATTGGCTAGTCACTAGATAAAACTATTGTATTCGTTGAAATATATAACTGCTACATGTCTTACAATGTTATGTATTTAATTATGATAGTGTGGTAATACTTAGTGTATTTGCAGACTCCTCCAGCCCTCCAGTCGTAGGCTCTGAGAGTGGAGTAGGCGAGGCTGGCGAGATAGAAGAGAGGACGCATGGTTCAGCCCGCAGCTGTCCATACGAAGCTGGTCCACTCATATTACGTACAACCATCGTGTTACTGACTATTCCAACTAAACAAATGTCTTTATACTCGTCAAGCTCACACTCTGCAGGCAAAACTGATACCAACAACCCTGATGTACTACAATTTCTATATATTACCTTATACCTGATACTTCCCAGTACTATGTGAGATATTGAAGTCTGATTTAAATCTAGTTACAATTATACGGACATTGAGTTGTTACCGAGAGCCCCAATAGAACAACAGCCTGTAAAGTCTATCTCCCGCTATTATGATGATAGCAGCATTCACAGAATACATTTTACTAACCTACAATATGTACAAGTCGTGAACAGTAATGTATGAAATGTGTACGTCATTCAGAGGTTAGTAGTTTCATATTTCAATTGTTTCACAATATATCGATATTTGTTCCTGTACACGTGTTATAGAGGATAATGTGTAAAATACTGTTCGTGACATAGAAAGAGTCACATGACTAAACATTTATCATTTAGTTTTTCATAAGGAATCATCTTTACGAAGCATATCGGTGTAATTAATATCCATTGCTTCAAATGTTGCTAAACATATAATAAAGCACAATCAAATGAGAACTATATTTTGTTTCCTAACGTTAGCTTAAGGAAGATTCGATCAGCGACCAATGTAAGGTTTAGTCGCATATTCACTGTTTCACTAACAGCATGCGGAGTCACATTATTTGTAGGTCACGGGAACTAGTTATATGGGCCGAAAACGGTTATGAAATGATATTAATAAACCCTACGAGTGCGGCGAAGAAATGTTGCGTCGTCGTCGAGGATTGGATGATAGACTTTGAAGCGCATGTGTTAGTTTGCTGACTGTTGTGCAATCTTGACAACGTACCGCGAACCAATAACTTCTGTGCAGCTGGGGTTAACTGAACGTAATGTGACTACTCACGTACAAGCAGCCAGTTGCCCTTGTTCGCTTGCTGTGATGTAATATGCATAGATATGTTTTACTTGGCAAAGTATGAACTAGGAAACATACAAGTGCAGTTATGAACGCATACCTTCGTACCCTGCAACATCCGCTGACTACGTCAACACAATCCAAATAATTAGGATGGCTTCTAAGTTAGGCTGAGTTTGTGCGTGCCACAAGATCCATGGAGCGCTAAGGGCGCAGCTGTCCGGCGCATCATGTAGTGCAGTCGCATCACATCTCTCAAGGCTCTACTACTACGATATTTTATATGAATTTATGCGTTTACATTAAATTTTATTTGTTGTAAGTATGGTTTAATCATGTTGGTATTTTGACATTTACGTCAGTTGAAAAAAAATTTTTGAAATATAATTTGAGAACCTCGAAAATCATGTTTCTAGCAAGCGATAAGAACTTTGTGTGTTATTTTTGAAAATGTACAATGTAATGCGTGTATAGAATTTCTTTTTTCAAGAGGTGAGGGGGGGGGTTGTCTCAACTTTACTGCAAAGCATTTCAAGCGTCGGGTTGGAGATCCCTTGAATGAAACGAAGATGTAGTTAACACATTCCACGCGATTTTGTGACATAAGGCAATTATTGCAATTCTTAATCAAAATCAATGGATTTAATTTGTTGAAAGCGCTCCATCGGCAGACATCTACAAACTTCACGCTTTTATTTAAGGATTATGGAAAGGTAAAATATCGACCGGGCGATTGGAACACCCAATCGTCAATCAAATCTGAACTACTTATCAAAATTCGATGATTTTGCCCGGCAGATATTTTATCAGCGGATGTTCGAAAATATTTGTGCGAGAGGTTTACTGATAGTAAAATTATTTTCGAATGAAAACGGAAGTATTTTTGAAATTCGGTTATTATAGAGGCCTGCCTAGATATTACCATATTAAAAAATATACAAATGCCAGTTTTCA
>PNEQ01131002.1:22890-45815 GCA_003012365.1 Medauroidea extradentata
CGCAAATAACAGACCGGTAAAAGATATTTGTCGCTACGCCAGGTGAGCCATGAGTGGCCGAGGCAAATGAAGATAAAAGTATAACAGATTGTAAGGACCAATGAAATTAGTCGTGTTTTGCAGGCACGTAAAAACTTTCAGTAACCAGATTATTGGTAGTGTTTTTTTTTTTTTTACAGTTTCGATTAGAATTCAATGTGTTAAAAGAAATTGGATTGGTAATTGTTATTACAATGTTTACTTATCAGGGCTTATTATTACCGGAGACAGAGAGTCATAGAACAGGACAAATCTTTGGCGTCCTCTTATATGTCAAAACTCTGTCCTGTGTTGTACCTTGTATGGCTCCATATTTAGTCAGGTAAATTATACCAAATATGGAATTACAATTATCGTTGTTTTAAAATAGACGAAGATGTGCATCTAGGGAGTATGAGTGTGTAAAGGGACTGCCAATAATTTTTTTCTGTTGGATATCTAACAAAACAAATTTTAGCAAAAATTGTAATAAATTAAAGTGCATTAAATCTCCAACAAGAATGGTTTTCTGCATATTTCACTTAAAGTGAAGTTATAGTGCTAGGAGAATTCAAAATATGACTGTCTTTAAAAATTTAACATTTCATTGGTTGTTAATAAAGGGGCAACATACGGTACATTACCGGGAGACTTACCAGTATACAACTTTTATTCTAGTAGATGGACAAGAAAGCTTAATAAACAATACAAATAAAGTAGCATGCAGTTTTATTTGTCACAGTTAAGTTTCTGTTATGATTGTTCGATTGTCTCCAGTTCTTCGTCATCTAGTGACAGCATAGCTATGTAGGATCCTCATCAGCCATACCGACTTTACGGCATCTACGCTTACCTCCACGACCAGTATCACATAGACAGAAAATGATGTCAAGTATTGACTCTGAAGTCATAGAGTCAGTCGTTATCGGAATGAGAGTTCCATGGTCCCACATTTACGCCCCTAAATGTCAGACTTAATGAGGTTATCCAACGACTCTTGTACCTGTAGGCAAGTAATAAAAATCGTGAAAATGTCAAAATACCATACAGTTTGCAATGGTCATTTAGTCTAAACTTCAATGCATTTTGTGGTAGGTCTATACTAATAAAATAAATATCGTATGGGGGCATCCGGAATGCAGATATACAAATTGGTACCCGTAGGCATCTGTTTGCCCCGAATGATAACATGAATACAGAATGACGGGGTGGGGGAAACGGGATATCTCCGAGAAAACCCCGCTGATTAGCGGCATCGTCCGACACGATTCCTACATGCGAAAATCTGGTGGTTCGATCCCGCCGGGAACAGAGCCAGGATCTTCTTGGTAGGAGACGAGTGCGTCAAACGCTGTCCCAAGGGATCTACTAAAATTTTAAGTTGCAACATACCTGAAGATCTTCCTAGACACAATGTACTTCGTTAACAGATTCCTTTGTGGGCGGAAGTGATGGAATATCACGTTTATTTTTTGTAACCGAGCAAAATTCGGAAGGACCTGGGTTCGATATGCGGCTCCGACCATCCTGATTTCAGTTCTCCGTGGCTATCCGGAATATCTCCAGGCGACTGCATGGAGAGTGCATCAACAAAGACTATGCACTTACCCTCTCCTAGTTTCTGTAATTGCGCGTGTCTCCATCAATAGGTGTTTACGGAAATGTAGTAGATATAACCTACTCAGTATTGCTGGTCACGTGATCGGTTCTTCTCAATCATTGAATGTTTCACGGTTTTTTTTCGAACGTACGTAATTCTTACAAGTAGTAGGCTTATGTTGGTGGCCTATTAAAAAAAAATACGGCAAAATCTGTAGAAAGGTTATATTTTAGTCGCCTTATCTGTGTTATTACACCAAGTTCGGACAGAGCAGAAATAAATTTTTGCACTGGTATAATATACGTATTTGGCATTACGTCTACGTACTAGTAATGCATACTGTACACAAATTCCAGAGATAACCACCAAAATTATCTATAAGAATTAAGAATTGCAACGTGAAAGTTCTCAAACACATAACTGTCGTCCCTTTTTTACATTAATCGATAGTTTACTATAGGCAAATAAATTTGAAATGCTGAAAATGTACATGTTCAAAATGCCTAGCAATTACTAATTACATAATTTATTCCACCTGAATCATTTCCTACTGCCGACGTATTTACTTAATAAACTCCAACTGAATCCTCGCCCAACAAAAATATACTACATTTCGAATCTTTTGTTTTGGTGAACATGCACTCGCGCGTCTTACTACATACTTTATTTTATGTAAACTCACGGAAGCATGTGGTTGTTTACTTTTTACGAGCGCTTTCCTTATTTTCGTGTGCTGGCGTCTATCTACCTTGCTCTGGGGCAGGATATACCTGTGTGGATCCGGCCACGAGATCCAGTTAAATATTTAGAGATCCCGTACACCGCTAGACTGTACTCGCCCAAGATTTCCGACCGGTTATAGAGTAATGTCTACCACGTCGAGTAGATCGGATAAGGCTTCCGTAAGCCACTATAGTATGCAAGTTAATTTATTTATGTGATATTGTTGGTAGGAACACTTAGCAGTAAAACTGCGACTTCAACTTTAGCTTACATTTAAACAATGTGCTAGGTTTATTATTAATACTGTCCTTAATCTACTTCAGCCCGTATCTACGACTTTTAAAATGGATTAATGAAAGACTGATGATGTGGCCAGCTGCTAAAGAAAACTCACATTTCTCATTATAAAACAATTGCCGACGAACCCACGCACCTCGGGTTGCAGATTCCGTTGACGTTGAACTACTTTGACTTATATTAGCGAAACAATTAAGTATTTTCTTCCAGTGTTGAAGAGATAATTGACGGAGTTGAATTATTTGGGAAACGGCCGCGACTATCTGGAAGTCCACTCGACTGGTGACCCCTAAGTACGCTGTCTACCGCCCCGCAGTTTGACGACGACGAAGAAATTATCCCTTTCCCACCGGAGTTAAACACGTGTTGCTTGCTTGTTTACATATTCGCGTCTCTCCCAGCATCCCGCGTACTTCTCTGTTAACCTTGCATCCCTTCCCCGCCTCCGAGCACAAGGAGGTGACGAAGTTCCTCTCAGCCAATCAGAGAGAGGCAACCTGCCTTCCGCGAATGCGTGAGTCCGTTATTAACGGCCTACGTTTATTACACAAAATATAGTTGTACATTTTAACTTCACTAAAATACATAAATAATCTTCTTACTTTTTAATATTATTGACATCTCTTAGTTAATACATTATTACAATAAGTATTTCGTTACCAGTGTGTCGAAGAAGGCGGGGGAAGAAAGAGCGGGAAGAGAGAGACAGAGAGAGAGAGAGAGAAAGAAAGAGAGAAGAAGAAGGAGGGGGACAAGGACTATTCTTTCGGCTCCAAAGCCCACATGTGGCGTTGCAGGCTGCAGCTGGCCTTCTAGGTCGCCATATTGACGGGTACTTACTCACAAAAACTATAATGAACACATGCAAACTTATGCTAATTACATTAACCTACCATAATTTACCAAGTGGCGCTTTGCAGGTTACAATGATACCAAACAAGATATATTTATTATTGTAATTTTTTATGATAGTGATAGTTTTAGGTGTTTTTAATTACAGTGGATGGCGTATCACATACGCCTTGATGTATGACGAGTACATCGTACCTATATATACCTCTGACCATTGCACTGTAATAAATATTAATGTTGAATCCACTTAATTGAAACTATTACCTTTACAAAAAAAATAAGAAAAATGTCTTAAATTGTAGCTTATCACTACATTTTATAGCATATATGAAATATGCCCGTTACAAATTAATTCAAAAACAAAAGTTTTTCGGAAAATGACTTTTAATTTATTGTTATAAAGTCACCCAATGTTTATTAAAATTGAAAAATTTTGATTACTTGCTACCCAACCGACATATTTGAGTTAGTGAAAAGTTCAGTTCCGAAAACAAGCTTTTTGCTTGAGCTGTATCGTTGTTGGTTAACGTATATTTGCACTGTCATCAAAGTGGCTTCAACCAAGAGTTGCAATCAGTTTTTCGGTTTGTGCCAGTTCTGATGACTGGAAAACATTTTCCACGAAATTGTTCCTTTTTAAAATAGTTATACTTCGTAGTTTCACAGCTGAATGTGTTTGTGTATATCTCACACTAGGCACCGTGTCCGAGGCAGAGGGAAACGTAACTTTTTCCATGGAAACGCCATTTTTAAAACTAGAACTATTACGATGGGCATACATTTTTCAGCAATGCTTTATTCATTTTTTATAATTATCCCCAAAGTTATTTTCTTATTACTGAACAGTAAAAATGATTTCAATTGTCATAGGATATCTTGCAAGTTGATCAGCGAATAATATTCTAATTAACTTCACATATATTTTGTTCAGTAAATTGCAATAGTTGAATGAAACATTAATTGCTTCGATATGTTACAAACTATGAGTTCCGGCCGTCAAGTAAGTGTTCTATTCATATTTGAAACAAGTACACTCTAATTACACGTGACGAAATAATACGATAAAACGACAAATGTACGAGAGAATAATTTTAATTAGACATAAACACTAGTTTTATTTAATTTCGCTTTATTACGAAGCAATATATTTTTTCAACTGTAAAGTTAAAAATATCTTTTTTTTTTTCAACGTGAAAGCCTTTCAGTGAGTAAATTTCAGAAATTATATTTTCAGTAAGATATTACAACAACAACATAGGCCTATATTTTATAGTTTTGTGTCAACCAACCCGTGGATCAGAAAGTCCCTACTTTCGGTGTATTAATAGTCCATACACATGGCGCAGAACATTGTTTTAACGTGTTAGGAAAAAATGTTTACAAAGAAATACCGTTAAATTTTTGTTCGATATATTTATCTACGAAAAGAAAATACATTAAAAAATATGCTTCCCTATTTTTGTATCATGCTCAGTAACATGCTTCCAAAGCGCTTCTAAATTGGTAAAAACTACTTTTTCAGATTGCTGTCACGTAAAAATGCCAATCGGAATCGTAAAGCCAAACTACAGAAGCATATTTCCACAAATAATCTAATAGGGTCACCGCTTAAAGCGTTTCCATCGCAGTGGTTGGAAAAATCACCTCCCATCACGGCGTTGCGTATTTGATTCCCGAAGGAGCAGCTACCGAATTTCGCATGTGGAGAACATTGCCGTTCGCTGGCAAATTTTCTCCGAGTACTCCCGTTTTCGTCTTGCTCTTGCATTCTTCCGCTGAACCCTACATATTCATATAATTCCCCAATAGCTCTCAAGACTTTGCTAATAACTGCTTACGACTGCTGCTTATTTTTAATACGTTTCCAACGGCAGTTTAGTTTAGCCAACAAGTAGGAGTTACTAGATGGAGAAGTGACTTTTAAAATGTTTTCTGTTCATGTATTTCCTAATCTTGACGCGTGTCTGTGATGAATTTGATGGCCTATACACCGATTTCTATGTAAGTGTAATAAATCACTGCAAATAATATATTCTACTACTTCCTATAAGTAGCGAAAAATATTATGAGGTGCATTGTTGTATAGAACACGATTTTAGTTGCTCCTAAACAGGTTCATGTCAGGTAAATTTTTATACGTACCATCGGCTCACCAACATTCTCACGCATGAGGGCCAGACCATTCGCCTCCCACCAAGGAGATCCGGGTTCGATTCCCGGTGGGGTCGGTCCCTGGTTTTCTGCATGTAGGAATCGTGCCGTACGATGCCGTTGGTCGGGGGGTTTTCTAGGGGATCTCCCGTTTTCCCCGTCCCTTCATTCCGGTGCTGCTCCATACTTACCTCATATCACCTCTTACCAGCGCTAAAGACCTCGATGTTAAACGCTGACCAAACTCACTCACTCACTCTCACTCACTCTTCTCACGCATGTTCAGTTATCCGCAAGTCTACAGTGTGAACATAATTCCAAGGCTGGCTGGCGACAACCTCAACACGGGAAGGAGTTAGCTCGTATATGAATGTGCCTTGCATTTTTATTTTGAAAATTAGTAAGTCTATGCTCAGATTCAATGCGATTCCCGACGGGATCTTTCTCAATTTTCGCTTGTGTGAAAAAGCGTACCTGTGAGTTTTCTCGAGGTTATTCACTCCACTCTTGCTTTCCGTCACTGCTCCACACTCACCTTATATCGCTCTTCACTGGTTCTTAGTGCATAGATGTTAAGTACTTACCAAATTATATTTACTCAGTTCACCTGAGTTTCTAACAAGAGGCGTGCGGTGAAGAAGATTCAAGGTAAGCTGGGGTTAAGTTTTGATTGCGGTCTACACATATTTCCTTCATAGTTTATAAATAAGCTCAGATACTGTAATCTCACTGCCCTGGTGGTTACTACGCAACACAACTACTACCACACTACTATATTTTCCACGTGACAGCATTATTTCAAACAACACATTTTACGAACCGCTTGGGTCAGTGGTTAACACTCCTGGTTGGTGGAGCAAGGGTCCCGGGTTTGATTCCCGGCTAAGGAGGACAATGTACAGTCAGCTCCCCGTGTTGAGGACTTAGTGTTGTGTTTTCTTCATACTGCGGAAGACAATATAGAACCACTGCAGTTATATATTCGCCTAGTAGCACCTCAGGTGTTACCCTGAGGTTCCAACCAGCCTCCGAGCTGACAACTCATCATCCTCAAATGTAAGATATGTTGTTTATAGGCTTTGGTAGAATTGCTTAATTTCTAGCCGACGTGAAGTACAGATTTTTTCTCGCAGTTTTTACGATATCACGAATAAACAAAAATATTCTATTTCGGCTCATATCGTCAGCTTAGTACAAGAACTGGGTAACTTAATTTTTCCAAGTTTAATTTGTCTGAAGATGTCTACACTACCCTTATGATTGTTCTTTTGTTCCATTTATACATTCGTTATAGGAGTATGGATGTAACACAAATTTGTATTTCAACAAATAGTTGTGTGTCCGACAAAAGCAATTTTCAATGTTACAATTGGATATTTCCAGCTACCTAGTTACCTAGTTGTAGCATTAAGCCGACGATATACAATTACTAGAGCCACGATTTAATGGCGAAAAGATTTTTGCAACATTTGGTTTCGATGCGTCATGTGCACACCTGCAGCTCTGCTACATCGTCTGTGGTTAGATGATTTTACTCTCACTTGCCTTGGCAAATTATAGACGTACAGACTCACAATAATCTTATTCTGATTGGTGCAGTAAAATGAGAAACGTGTCTGAACAAAGACACGCTGCCAATAACCTTGAAACAGAACTGGCGATGTGTACGTGAGTCACTGAAACAAAGTGGGGCAAAAATCTTTTCGCGACAAAATCGTGGCCCTAACAATTACAGATGAGATGGTATATCGCCAAAATTGTTGTGCCAACATATCCTTGAAAACACTGTAGGTCTTGTGACATGTACGATTGGGATGATATACGTCTGACACAACGTAGCTGTCTGTAAACCATTAATATGCATCAAATATTACAATAGTGTGACTATTATTGGCTCAGTCAAATAGGGCAACAGACAGCTCTGCATACAAGCTGAAGCCTGTAATCTTCTGGTCAGCTGAACGTGCGTTGAAACCCAGCAAACAGTCAAGTTTTCCAGCGACAATCCATCATCTCTGAATATCGTACATTTTTTATGTCAGCGTGGAAAAAGCAACACAAGTAATTGTAACATAAAAGAAATACATACAAGAGGTTGAATGAGCAAACATAACGCGCCAGGTCGAGAGACGTTTGGCAACAGTGACATGTTGGCCTCGCAATCGGGAGAACCCGGGTTCGACTCTCGGCTCAGCCCATCCCAATTTCGGTTTTCCACGGTTTAACCAAATCGCTCCAGGTGAATCCCGGAATAGTTATTCTCCTTGTTTGCGTCCTTGAATACTCTATCCATTTTAAGGTTGTAGCTAATCCAGCCAAGTGAATGTCAATAACAGTTTTCGCACAGCGTAAAATTCCATTTGAAATATTGAAAAATACTAAGTAATTGTGTTGCGGCCGAATCACAGTACGAGGAATCAAGGTATAATTCAATTGCTTTAATTTATTTCGTTAGCAATTTTATTTCTGCTGCAACCTTAGCGTGGACAGAGTATAAGTTCTGGACACGGATATATCGCGGGTTGAACGACCAGCCGGCTGGACTGCACAGTACTGTGTACACTATGTCCTCACATACTTGTACATTGTCTGTTGCTACAGCGAGTGGACAGTTGTACATGTGACAAGGTAGCGCCGGAGTCTGTGCCTATATTATGCAGGTCTGCTTTTAGTTATTAATCCTCAAGAAAGAAAAAGTTTCAGTAAAAATGTCCCAATCGCGAAAGTATAAAAACGTTTACAGTAGTAAATGGGTTGTCTGTCTTGACATATTGAGATATTTTTATTTTCTTATCGGTTTGTCTTTGGTTTGTTTCTCCCTGATTCCAATTATGGAATTTTATGTTGTGTATGTACCTTGATGACTAAACATACTCCTTATTCATGTATTTCAAGTCTCTTTAGTTTTCTTTCACAGAAATCTACATCGCAATGGAGTATGTTGAAAAAACTAAATGGAGTTATGTGTTTCTAGCTGCCTGTAATAAGCTCGCTCTCCTCGTGACGCAACACCTACAACATATACACCGCACTAACATACAGTGGCAGAAATAACTGTGGATCCAAGAGAATGCGGCCGGCGCGCGTGTGTGATATCAGAACGCCCGGTCTATCCAACAAACCGGTCCCCCCCTCCCTCCCACACCATCCCACCCCCTGCCAAGGGGGCTGCACATAATGGCGGATATCCTTTTACCCTCGAGGTGTTTGCACACCGCCACCAACAATTTTTCACCTCGCCCTCTCCGAGCAAACATTGACAGCGGCGATGTGTAACGTGTCATAATGCGAGGAAGATGGAGGGGGGAGGGAGTACCACCAGTTAATTGAGAGGGGTTGAGCTGGCTCACTCCCCTCTTACAGCGGCTTTCATCCTAGTCACACAGCTTCCCCTCTCAGTTTCCCTCTCCGTGTGTTCAACCACCCCCCTCCCCCACAGAGCTGCGAGAGAGGGAAGTAGCCACTTCATATCACCGCCTAGGCCGGTAGTGAAGCCATGCGTGAGCACTGCAGACTGCGACCAGCCGCACATGCACACACACACACACACGTACGACAAATAAAGCAGCGTAACGTTTGGGCTTGGGTGCAAGAAGTCGCGTAGAATGTGTCTTCCAATCCAGCTAAGAGAACACTCGGTACATGTAATATATCTCACACCAGTTCGTGATCTACTATATCTCCGTGCGGTCGTGTTTATGTATATATCGATCATGTTACACCTAAAATGTTGCGCGACGCATTTAGTGATATAGAATATACATTAAGGGGCCTCCCTATAGAGGCTGTGTTTGTGTGTGTAAGGCAGGAGCAGTTACGTTGCTGTTGACCAACATATGTAATACATTATCGCCTCTCTGCGCAAGTCACTCAGCTGGCGTGCAGTGCTTTACTATTTACCCTATGGGAAATTAAACGACGACCGCATTATTTTATTTGTGGCCAGCATAGTTCAAAGTCTAACGATTGTTTTTATAGTTTTGTCTTTCAGATCCGGTTGTAAATTTTACAGGTACGGCAGTCAGAAAAGGGCATTTTTGACCATTTTGAGGAGCCCAGGCAAACAACGTGACGAAAAATAGAAGCGTTATTTCTTCACAAGTGTCCGAAAAAAAAAGTTATGTTATTTCTAGATTTTTAACTCTATTTGTGACTTAATTCATATCGTTCAGGTTTGATACGTGATGAGTAAATGGAAAAGAAACATCCTGTCAGTGGAAGATGAAATTGAATTTTTATCTAACTAGGTTAAGAGACAAAAATAAATTAATTTTTAACAAAAAAAGTCAGCCGTTCGCCATCAAATTTAAGACAGAAATGTGACATTTTTAAAAAATGTAGGAAATGAATGACAAGCCCAGATTTAACTTCATTTAACGTTTAACAAACTTCATTCGCCACTTATAACATTACTACTGGTTTTTCAGAAGCGATTATTGCATGTAGAAAATGTCTGCAACATTGATTCAACAATTTTACTTGACCGTAACTTCGAATATTGGCTCTGTTGTAAGTTATTCTTGACACACAAGTCTCTTTTCGCTTTCCGTATCACCAGGTAGTTGCGTAAACTAAGCCTCTTTCTCTGGGTGATAGTCAGGTTAATTATTGTACACTGATAGAAAAACTTTCCGTGAAATTACGGAAAAATACAGGCAAAGAATTATCCAGAAATCTTCGTAAAATAACGCACACTCAGTTTTGCGTACTAACGAAACACTCCGTAAAATTACGAACAATCCGTTTCCATCACAGAAATTGAACTTCTTTGACTTACTGGCTCCCAATTTTCCAGAAATACGAAATACTATTATTTGTTATGTGTTCTCGAGACCTTAACATACTATTTCGTACCGTGAAAAATTTCTAATTTGCCATGCTTCGAACCTACAACCTTCAGATTACCAGGCAGTCATCTAACTGATGTACCACGTGACTCGATAGTCAGTGAGCGAGTTCCATGCAGGACTTATTTTGCTTTTGTCAACCTGATTTTACAGAACTTCATCGGTGACATTACGAGAAAAAGGTTTTACTATAAAGGTACATACCCACAGGCGCGTAACGCAGAGAAGTGCGATTTTTTTTAGTTGTGATAAGTTCCATGTAGTGACATGTGTGGCTGCCCACTGCAGGATATGTGAAGCGAGGAGAATATAAGATAGGTGTGGCCTCCTCGGAACTCTTCAATCACTTACAGGGCTGTTCGGCTCTTTGTTCATGCACGTCCCCTTTCTTCGCTCGCGGCAAAGTGTAGACAACCAGGAAGCAGCTCTTCGCTTCTATTACCTTAGCTTGTCTTGTCTTCTCTTCGTATCGCACCAGTGTGCATGCACATTAACTCTAGCCGCCACAGTGAGCATTAATACCAGCATTTTGAAAGGTACACAATAAAATATGATTTATTCTAGATACATATTTCCACGAATTTAGGGAAAGTTACGGTCAAACACCCGTAAACTGGCAATATGGAGACATTTCCGTAAACAAAACATTACGGAAGCCATTTCCGTACAATTACAGTACTTTTATGTAAACATTTCCGTGAATTTACGGAAGTTTTTAACAGTGTATAGGCGACGAGGCAAGTGTGGAACGAATAACAGACGACCTTAGAGCGGTCGTTGTAGTCCCACAGCACGGAATAGCCTGTATTATTATTACAATTATTATTATTACTATTATTAATGAACGTGTGCAATATCAAAGGATTGAACTACAAACGCCAGGATGTATTGTCATCACTTGCCTTATGGAACTGAGTGCGAATGCCTTTAAAATTCCATTTTGAACATTTTACACTAATTTTTTTCTCCATAATGTCATACAATGTAACTAAAGTAATAAGTGGTGTACACAGATAATAGTGTTGTTCATTTTCTGGAAACAATTTATGATCATAGAACAGTTATTTACGGACACATATACGTAAACATCGATTTCATTGAAAACGGCTTGTTAGAGCCAGTGAGACGTAACTCGTTACTGCGGTCAGCATGGAAATGTAAGCGAGCCAGCGAGACACTGGAGGCACGGCGGAAATGTTGACCAGAGCAAACCAGATAAACGTGCAGTTCAACGAGCAGGCCAGAGAGAGGACGCAATACGCGAGGAATGCAGTGTAGTTTGTGAGACTGTCGCGCTGTTAACTAATCCTCGCAGTTGAAAATATACGGGCGACTGACTTACTGTCGCTAAGGTTAGTTCTTGGAAAGACTCCGAAGAAGATCATTTCAAACGAACGTGTTTGGCTAGAAATAACTTACATCGCTAGATATGCAGCTACTGGGAAATATATCATGTATATGCTTGCGCGTATGTATGATAAATAAGCGTTAAAAATTAAATTTCAAATTTACACGCCTTTGAAAGTTATACGGGAAACTGCCAGTCAACAATATTATATAATCATGTAAGCAATATTTATGAGCAAACATTTACCCAGAATGATGCAATTGATAGGTGTAATCTGTTGCGCCACAGTTAAAAATGTGCGCTATTTCGGCGGTAGCGAATGTTCTTCAGAAATTCGTTACGCGAGAAAAATGTCTGCTCAGAAAGTTGGCAAACCTAATGTCTAAGGCAGCTGTTTATTTATTATTATTATTTTTTTTTTGCAAATTGTCTTTGAGATACCTACATTTTTAAAATAATGATTTTAGCGCGGAATTACTAATAATGTCCTCTTAAGAACGCGTGTCACCAGTGGCGTATCCAGAGGGGGGGGGGGTAACCCCCCCCCCCCCGAAACTAAAAGACTCAAATTAAAAAATATAAACCTATTGCTGCATAAATATATTTGCGAATGTTTTACTAAAATGTTCACGAATACATTATGTACGTTTTTTTAAAAATAATAATGTGTCTAGTCCATCGGAATCTGGAATCAGGTGTATTTTGTACTAAGCTGCAAGAATTCACTTCCCAGTCAACGCCTCTCTCTCTCCCGTCTACTTTTTTATTTTTTTCCCGAGTGCTGTCTCTTGTCACAGCAGGGCTGCTGGCTGGTCAGCCACTACCTACCCCTTGAGACACACCCTTCAAACAATAGCACTGCCTGCTTCAAGAGACTAGAAAGTGTGCCGAGTTTGTTTTCCACATGACATGACTCTAGTCTGTCTGTGGACTAAAGACATCACTTCTGCAGTGCTGCAACTGTCTGTGCCACAGTAGCTTTTTTTTTAGTTAAAAACAATTTTTATATCCGAATATCTCTTCGCGATAGGTTTAAAGATGCTAAAATTATTTCGAAATCAAAACGCTAGCTAGTATTTTATAAAGTCGCTAGTATTTTTTAAACTATAAAAATTACAGTTTTAAATTTTTATGGATTTTGTATTTCTACCCCCTATCTTTCTAAATACCAATTTATACAAAATAGACGTTCGCTAATAAAATATGTACTTGACAAAAAATATTAGGAGCTTAGATTTAATCGACGATTGAATATTCCACTTTAAGGGCGCGGTTCACCTCAGTTTTCAACATCTACTTTTATTTTTATATTCGTACCGTATATTTGTTTTCTTATTTAAGACATTTCCTCTCAGGAAATTTGTGTATCTCTCATAGTTTTTGTGTGAGTCGTAAACGTCAAAATTTGCACTTTACGGTTTTATATAAGCCACTAAAACCAACTGACATACCAAACCCAAAAAAAAATTCATGCTGTAAAACCATGTCATAGGCTATGATTTGACACATATAAAAACAAAAAATATATATACAGTATATTTTGTTTATATATATATATATATATATATATATAATCAAAGTCTACAACATTGTTATTCACTGTGAAAACGTGACAGGTGAATTCGTAAAGAATAATATCATCTTCACGATCAGAACGCTAAAAAAGCATGTAGTGATTTCACTGCAGTCTTGTATTCAACTACACTCGTTAGCGATAAGTTTGTTCCTTCTAGTGTATGGGGACTGGCTAGCCAACAACCTGCCAGAAAGATGTCTGAAAAACATATTTATGTGATCTTAAATGGAGGAAGGTAAGGCGTAAAGTCAAACAAATTCTGTACTGTTTTACAAGTTCGGTTGTTATTTTTCTCGATACATCAGTTTTCAAAAAGCAGTTACATTCATTTTAAAGGTGTTACAAATATGTTTAAAATATGTGCTATATTTTTAATTACACATGTGCGTATTTGGACTGTGTTTTATTCTAATATGTAAAGATACTTGCAATAATTTTGGCAGGTCATGTGCCAAACGAGAAGTTTCTTTAACTGATGGCAAATAATGTAGGCTTATCTTCTTATCTTTCAGGCTAAAAATATTGAATTTTCTCAAATAAGTTAAATCAAAAGACTTTTACAAAAAGATCGCATATTATATGAGATACCAACGCATAATACATAACAGTTGAAATGTATCGTTAATCGTTATAAAACACGTTTTAAATAAATCTTTAAGATAAACTTGAAGACAGTTTTAAAAATTACTGATGACATTATAAGAAATAAGTTTTAAAAAATCAACGGAAAACGTAACAAAACTGTGTTAGGATTTTTATATATATTTATACTAGTAAAACGGCTAAAATAGTTTCATTTTGCACCTTGAAATCCCAATTTTTTCAGGGGAAGACCCCCGGACCCCCGCTTCATTAGGTGGGATGGGTAACTGTTGCCCCCCCCCCCCAACTTAAATCCTGGCTACGCCACTGCGTGTCACTAAACAAGTCGAATATTCCTTAATTTCTGTGCAAGACGTGCGACTGACGTCTATCTTCCACTTGAGAATTTCTGTACGCAGAATGGGCAGTATTTGCGACTTCCGGCACACTCTCATGAAAATTGTTTGAGTTTCAGCGTTCTTTGCTAGGCAGTAAACCTAGTTTATAACAGTATGTGTTGGATTAGCTACATTTAATATCACGTCGAATGACCTTGGCGACGAGCCAGTGAAAGCTAATGTCCTTAATGCGCCTATGAGACGTCAGTGCACAATATATGCCAAACGAATTAAAAGAGCGTGTAAATTTGTCTGTAGCACTTCTTGTACGTCTGCCCCGGGTTCACGACCGGACAGGGTCGGGTTGGTAGTATTGATGTTTGTGAAGCTATTTGCATGAAAACACACACCAATTTTATTACAATGCGTTAAAAAAGTTAAGCAAATTAATTTTACATACTGTTATTGGTCAAATTTGTAAAATTTCGGTGCCTTATGAAATTGTGCGGAACAATAAATCTACATTAGTTCCAGACTTACAAACCAAGCTGAATAGCTTTTACGCACATATTTTAAACATGCCAAGATATTTAGTAGCAATGAATTTGTGGGCATTCATAAAAATGTCTAATATTGTATCAGTAATAAATACCTAAGTTTTGACGTCTTGCAACCAAACTGTGGCATCGTTTATCGACGCCGAAAAAAATCAAATATTTTTGGCCAAATTTCCTGTTTTACTAAACTTACGTCCACTAGAAAGTTCAGAAAGTTACTCATAAGCGCATTGTGTGTTATAATGTCTTCTGCAGGGTAATAGAAGGACTGTTTCATAGTCGTATGTAGTTGTAACTGAACGCGAAGTGTAGGAACAAATTATTAACAATTTTACAAAAATATTTATAAAAACATGTTGTATTTGGGGATGACGTGTCTTACTCACACTTTACTTGTAAACATGCTTACAAGGAACTTATATTTAGGTTATCTATGAAATTCGTGTTATTTAAAGGAAACTTAGCCTAAGCATAACCATTCTTCAGAATTTCAATTATGGTTGGTTCTTTATTACTTATTATTTGGCCAACATGTTATAAACAAAATTCAGCTATTAGAATTTCCGGCTGACATTAAAGTTCAATATACAGTTTCTCAGCATGACCTCTATTCTTATATTCACCCATTTCTAAATTAGATTATAATTTCCTTAAAAGCAAAATGGGCGTTCTAATGAGAAGGAAATTAGTTTACGTGTAGATCCAAAAATTACAACATTAATAACTTGATTAGATAGAATCAGAAAAAAATTATGTTATTCTTTTTCTACTATGTTTTTTGAGTTGTTTCTGCTGTTAATGAACTCTGGAGGATGTATATATGTCTTTCTCTTACTCTCTCACAAAACAATTCTAATTCTAATCAAGCGACGTGTAATGAAAGCACATGGTGACGTTTGACAAAGTGTACGAGTAAACGTGTTGAGTTCGTTAGCGATGGCATCTCTCACTACGAGATTGATTGTTTTCATTTTCTCGACACACCACCTGTCGTGTAACGGAAAGTTTTTGAAATTTAAAAAAGAGGATGAGTGTGTTGAGCGATTTCCGAATTGTGTTGTTTGATAAAAAATAAACATTCTTTTTTTTATTTTAAAAATTGAAACATGCCTATTGTGATTATCAATAAAAACATGTTTGCCTGCGAAATTTCATTGGTCGAAAAGTTTACATTAGTGGACGGTACTTTAAAACGCTTTATCTCTGAGCCAGGTGCGTATATCTTGCCCGTTTAGATCAATGAGTATTTTTTATCACGTTTAACCAAGTTTTGTAGTTTGCTTCTAAAACTATTTGCTATTGCATTGTAAAGAGTTGTTGTAAAGTTTAATTTTCCCTCTCTATTAAAAAGTACCGATTATGCTGACCTGTAAGTATAAAATAAATTAAACACATTTTAAAATTAGTAGCTCACAAATAATTTACGTATCACGAATACTGCTTTTATACCAGTTGTTGACATAGCTGTCTGCAAGTGTCTACCGCAGTACTGGTTACTACTTGTTAATAATAAAAAAATATTAATATAGGGGCAAGTGGTTCTGGGAGTTATTGTTGAGGATTGCACACTGTATCGTACCATGTTTTGTATCCTGTATTTTAGGTCATCACATCAAGTTTCAATAGAACCATCGTTCTACTGTTGTATACGAAGAAGGCAAAAATAAAGGTGGACTAAAAATATTGAGAGAGAATTAAGTAATTGAATAAATAACCATACGTAATAAAAAGTATAAATACACACAATAACACGGAAAACATAATTGGGAATACTACACTACGAAACAGGTACTTCTAAAAGGTCATACAATACCACCTGGTCGCGTGGAAGAAGTAATGACGTGACACAAATATTTCATACAAATATAGGACGAGTTAACTCTAGTGCAGACTCAATTACAAAATACTTGTTTGCAATGAATCATCGGAGACTGTGTTACAAACGAATGTACAGGTAACAAGCAAAGGTTAGCTTCAAAGGTAAAGGTTGCATGTACACTAACGCCATCAGTATTCTAATTAAAAATTCATACATGCACTAATATGAAATGAAATTAATTGTTTCGGAAAAGAGACAAATTGAAACAGAAAACAATATAAAGCAAAAATCTAAAACAATTATGAATTAAACCAAAAGATTCTAAAGGATTTAAAGATGTATAACGAACCGTTATAAAGTGAAGCTAAATTTACAGCAGAATTTACCAAGGGCTAGACTCTGCAGAGAAAATGGATGTTAACACTCAAAACTACAGAAGGCGAAAAAATAAGTAAAATGAAAATCTGCCTTTGTAATCAAGTAACACTTCTCAGCAGTCCTGTTGTATATCATTATTAGGACCCGGTAGTTTTCGCCAATAATCATGAAGTTGAGCTGCAGGTGCGCACGTAAGACACTGAAACAAAACGTGTTTAATTGGAAACCATTGCAATTACTTTGTGTTCCGTAGAATGTGTAAATGTGTACGGCATTTAAAGTAAATCACCAAACAAACTTAATAAAATAAATAAGACAAAAATTAAATATCTATTTAACTTTATTTTATTTATTTAAAATTTTTGTAATTGTACATTTCAGAATCATGATTTTTGTATTTACATATGTTAGACTGGTTAAACAAGTCTATTAATTTAAACAGACATGTGCAGAAATGTAAAACTAAACAAGTCAAACTTTTCATTCCATTGTTTCAATGAATGTACATATTAATAGACCACCTATAAATAATTAAATTCATTAGAGTAATCTTAGGCAGCGCTGAAAATATTGACATAATTTTGTTGACGGTTGTACGAACTAAAATATATAATTACTATTAAGATGATGAAAATAATTGTTTATAATTTGTGTTCGAAGAAGAGACGTACAACGGCTGGAGAGCCAAGGTTTGTGACAGTGCAGTGTAGGTTAGATTGCATAATAAGTAGGAGTGCGACACTTACAACCACGTCTTCACACTCATTTGATTCGAGCGAACTTGTCCGCTTATTGGCTGTCTATGGTTGTTGAGACCAGCCCCTTGTACGTTTGGCTCTTGCATGTTACGACAGGTTTCCTGTTGGTAAGGACTTAAATAATTCCCGTTTTCTATCAGATACAAGCTAGATTTGAAACAACTGTAGGTTCGTGTCACTTGGCTCTTAGTAGCACGTGTCCTTATTTATAATATTTTAGTAAGTTTTACTTTTTAAATCCCGAGAGTTATTATCTCAAAACATTTACATACAAATGTTGGAAATCGTACTATGTGGTCTAATTTTTTTCAAAACATAGGTTTTTATAAATTTTGCTAGTTATTGATTTCAAGAAAATTTAATGAAGTCGATAATTAGCCAATATTATATAAACTTATGTTTTGAAAAATTCAGGCTACGTAGTGCAAACTATTTCCAACATTTCTATGAAACGGTTTTGCGTTATCTACTGACTTAGATTATTTAAAACTAGAGCCACGATTTTATGGCGAAAAGATTTTTGCAAAATTTGGTTTCGATGCGTCATGTGCACACCTGCAGCTCTGCTACATCGTCTGTGATTGGATGATATTACCCTCACTTGCCTTGGCAAATTATAGACGTACAGACCCACAATAATCTTATTCTGATTGATGCAGTCAAATGAGAAACGTGTCTGAACATAGACACGCTGCCAATAACCTTGAAACAGAACTGCCGATGTGCACGAGAGACACTGAAACAAAGTGAGACAAAAATATTGTCGCGACAAAATCGTGGCCCTATTTAAAACATTAAACTCGCAAAAGCAGCAGCTATAGGAACCTATGAACTTACCTTTATTGACACTTCTTGGAAGGCGTTTGGCCAATTATAAACATGCAACTGAATCCATATTCAATCATGTTTAATCACAGTTCATCATCGAGCAACCAATAAACAGCTAGTGTCTACATCACACAGATATGCTAGGAGCCTAGTCTACACGGCACTGAACCATGAATTATTCTTGTTTCTACCTGTTAGCCTGGCTGCCAGCTAGCAGGACAGTTGCCTTACGCTGATTGGTGGCAGGCGTCTCCGCCATGTTGCTGGCCTGGTGAGCCATTTTGCTGCCGTGTCTGACTGAGTTCTCCGTCCTTAAATTATGTATTCATATTCTGGGATGGGCTGTGCCTGTTTCCATGCAAACTGGTTTTGGTGCTACCTAGCTTCAAGTGGAAGAAGTATGGCTTCACATATCGATCTACCAAGGCGCCACTGGTGGTGAATGTAGTAACTTAGTATCACTCAATGCGGCGGACGATAAGCCTTCGAAAAGAAGCACGAGATTAGTAAATTATCGAATAAATAAAACATGGTCACTTCCATGTAAAGTGACTGCGAACATTTCGTTATGGCCGTCTTTAGCGCAGCGGACAATTGACAGTCGAAAGTGGGTCGAGGAGAAGTGAATAATTGGTAAACAAGATGACTGACGGACGTAGCAAACACAATGGCAGCCGAGGTAGAACTTGTTTAGTTGTTGAATAATTTTTAAAATTGTTTATTAATTTTTAAAAATTTTATGAAAATAGTCGTAATGTTAAGAACTATTACAATATTACAGTTTACTTCAATTTTATGTAAAAAAAAAAGATTAAAATGAGTATGGTTTATTTGGAAGGAAGGTTTAAGCAGATAAAATAATTGATTATATACTCAAAGTAAGCGAAAATTTAGTTTAAAAATAAACTATATTGTTCTTAAATAACCATGATATATTTCAAGAAGGATACTTAACGTTCAATTTCATTCATCTAAACTCCTACACGCGTTGAGAAGACAGTGCTCTGAAGAGAGTATTTTTTCAGGATTGCAAGAAAACTGGGAATCGTTTCAGAGAAATGTTCAAAATTTTGAAGTTACTCGGGAAATGTACAGAAGGAGAATCACCTGGGTGCGCCATTTTCGAAAAAAATACAAACTCCAGTAATCTATATCAGGATTCTGTCAGGCTATAATCAGCAGGTGAGAAATACGTAATTTTCCCTTGGGCTGTTCTGACAGACAATTCACCACCAAACTAGACGAGAGTCACATATCCAGAGCCCAAATAATAGCGTACATTTGTTGCATTTTGTAATATGGTTATGTATTGTAATATATACGTTTCTGACATTTATACTTGTACTTATTATTTACTATAAAATTATATTATTGAACGAATAGCTAATTATACTCTTATAAACGTACGCAATCCATAGTTCATGGCACATCATAACTGGCAACCTTTTTGAAATTAAGTCCCATGTATTATTTACCAGCCAAATTACATGAATGAAAGTAATTGTCTAACGGGTGCAAATCTATATTTTAACTAGCTGCCTCGACAAACGTTGTTTTGTCACATAAATAACTTATTGTAAGTGTGTAAGGATGTGGTACATAAGTGGAAGAGGTCTAATAATAAATACATTGTCTTCTTAGATTATGGCTTAGCTATAGGTACACTTAAGGAGGTAGTCATGGCCACAATTATCATTTACACAGTTATCTACCGGGTTCTAAAATTATTAAATTAAAAATATTTACTAAACAATAGCACTTAGGAGTATACAAAATAGATAAAAACCTATTCGCAGACCTACCGAATGTATATACAAAATTTCATTGAAATCGGTTAGGCCGTTTCGGAGGAGTATGGAAACAAACACTGTGGCACGAGAATTTTATATATTAGAAGACAGTTGAAAAGTTATTTTTAGTTAAACACCAGTTCTTAAGCAAATTACTCGTTATTTTCAGCCCTAGATTGTATACACTATTTAAACGTACAGTAATTATCTTTTTCTTAGCACGTTACTATGTTTTTGCTGAAAATAATTTGTATAGTAAGAAAAATATAATGGCATATTTCTCCTGCTTCAAGGCTGTAAAATTTCACGTAAAAATGTTTGTGAGTATAGTTTGATTCAGTCTACACAAGTTTCTAGTAAACCATATTATAAGCATCTACATACATCAAGCATAACTACTCAGGAAAGCGTGACTGTAGGATGGATGGAAGAAAACTAGCGGATGTGCAGTTAATTTCCTAACCTGAACAGCCTGTAAAATAAACTGCCTGAGTTTCCAGTGGTTATATGTGATCCTATCAAGGCAGGAAGTGAAGTTTGTACCTGTTAAAAAGAAGGAAGTATACTTAAAATGCGGAACGGGTTTTGTAAGAGAACTTCTGTTTCATTCAACTTTTCCATTACCATTATTCTCTGTTATCCCTCTCTCTAGAGAAAAAACTAACAAACAAAGAAAAGAAAGTGGCATTCCTGTTTAGACTGTTCTAACCGTGTCACATTTTAAATCAGACTGGAATGAGAACGAATAAATAAATGTGACCTCAAAACTGTCATGATAATCACGTGATTAATCTTCGACGAAGTACACTATTGTAACAGGATTACCAATAGTTCTCACCCTTCTATTCCAAGCAAAGAACAATCGTAATGTAAGTTGACAATAGAGATTCTGTCAAGTCTGGCATAGCAGCCTCAGTTAAATATATCTAACTTCTCAGATGGTTCATGACGTAACTGCATTAACGTTGATCGTAAATATTTGCTTGTTACGTTGGCAGTTTACATTGTGCCTGCCTTGATGGAAACTGCGGGTTTAATTTTAGAACTGTAAAATGTACTCGGATTGTAGTTTGTGAATGTACAGAGTCACGTGACAATTTTTATCTTTCGTTCTTGTTTTTGAAAATACATTTTCACTGTCAATTATTTTAAGCTTTAAATATCGAAATTGACGATTATATCGAAAAAGACGAAATCGATGATATAATCGATATCAATGATGATGTTTTCTGCGATATTATCTATACCGACGGTATCGAAATCGACGATATTACAGAAATATGTGATATTATTGATGTAGACGATAAAACAGACCTAGACGAAAGGAAGAGATGAGCACAGTAAAGATAAAGATACGAAAAAAAAAATTTTTTTTTGCAGCGATATTAGAAACTACCACAGCTGTGAAATAAAGCGTAATAGAGTCTAGAGCTGAGATAGTTTAAGTAGAAATTTAGATTTCCATTAGAAGGATGTGTGTGGAGTGTTTCTCACTCGATGTAGGCCTATTAGAATAGATGCAATATTTATTTCATTTGCTTACCTTTAAAAATGTTTGTCTTAAAATCTACTAATTCGGTACTGCTGATATTCGTATTGCGTTTTAGCAAAAATTTGTGTTGTTTAAATGAACATACTAAGTTCTACGGAGAGTTAAATTAATTTTAAAACAATTTTAGGACGTTTATCAGTGTTAAAGGTACATATATTCTATCGAAAAATTCAACATCGGAAACATTTATGTTACCATATAACCGTTATCAGATAAATTGGTATAGAAATATTGACTGGTATAAATTAATCGATATCGGAAATTATATGTCAGGGAATTGAAATTGCAAAATCAATACAGGAACCAATTATGCTTACTAAATAGCTGCACTTCGATATGATGTAAGTTACAAAAAAAATCGGACATTACCGATATCGTTGATAGACCGAACATATTGAATACAGTTAACTTTAATATTGATATTAAAATTAATGGTATCGAACAGCCCTTCTTTGTAACATGCACTGTAAATTGTGCCTACTCTAGACACTGAAAGCTATGACCGCGCTCTAAACCAGCTAGTGTTAAATGGATTAAAACCAGAACTTTTGTCGGTAATTTGAACACGGAAAATTAAACAACAAAATCCTTCCAACAGGTGATGCCACCAAAATACTATGTTATTGAGGCTTCAGATGCAAGCCTATAAACACTATTAAATGTAGACACTAGTCACGTGGTCAGTGTGTGCGTTGTTAATAAGGGGTAGAAATATTGTTACGGTGTCGCAAGCCCGCGGCGTCGGTGGCGTCGCGGAAGAGTAGGAAGACGATTGCACAACCCCGCGGCGTCAGTGGCGTCGCAGGACGGCAGTAAGTAGGTGCTGGGTAATCAACAAGTCACCAAAAAGTGGCGGATTGCGGCAACAGTGGTATCCCAGGAATCCGATGACTCGAGGAGTTAAGTGGGTC
>PNEQ01131003.1:0-14175 GCA_003012365.1 Medauroidea extradentata
GAGC
Source organism: Medauroidea extradentata (assembly GCA_003012365.1). NCBI lineage: Eukaryota > Metazoa > Arthropoda > Insecta > Phasmatodea > Phasmatidae > Medauroidea > Medauroidea extradentata. Next base: position 5 of record PNEQ01131003.1, read on the forward strand.
AGGAGAAAATGAAATACAAGATGGCCGACAAAACCAGACGACAAAATGGCTGACAATTCAAGATGGCGGACAAGATGGCGGCCAAGATGGCGGTCAAGATGGCGGCCAAGATGGCGGTCAAGATGGCGGCCGTGGCTCCGAGCTCCGATGCCACGCGCCACCAAAGTGCACCCCCTATTCCCTACTACTCTTAAGAAACATAACTTTAATATGCAAAATTATAATATATATCTGAGGGAATATGAAATCATGTATTGAAGTTTTTTTCCCAACCACATTTCAATCGGATTTGTCCCCCTTCTCGGACGAGCGCAGAACATAACTTAAAAATTTTGCCCACTTTCATGCGTATTCGCTCATAACAACACCGAGGGACCAGATCTTTATGTAAAGCGTTACAAAACTTTAAATTTTTAATAAAATAATGTAAATTCTCGTCGTGAAGATGGTTACACGCAGTTACTGTCTTAGTATGAAAATCATACAAGGGACTGAAAAAGTTCGAGAAGAACCCCTGGCGGTATTGTGTTCGTGCGATCATCCTTCGACAAACATATATATATACAAGGTCAGCGAAGGTCTTGAATGACACTGTAATGACCGGTGGACTCAGAAAAGTTCAGACTTGCTAAACCCACGGTGACAAGATATTATAAATTACCTCTATCAGAGATTTCTCTGCGTCACCGTGAGCTCGGGCTCTCTCGTCATCGGTTATTGATTCTACGAAGGCGTGAACTGGTTCGTGGGGTCTACGGACGCCGGGAACGAATTTCTTATTACAAATATGCACAGAACCCGCGGGTGTGGTAGCTAACAAAAGTTTGTTTTAAAATTTAACGAAGTTTTAACGTATATCCGTAGTACCAAATTCTTAAACAAAAAAGTGACCTTATGTCCAGTTTTATTTTAACTCATATTTGTGCTGCGAATATTCTGTAGAATTAAGCAGCATTGTTTGGATTCCAGTAGTCACTTGATTATAGACTTCAATTCTTGAGTGTATCAACAGAATAAAAGAAAGTGGAGAGTATTAGTAACAACACGAACAATCTAGGCCAACATGAGAGCAACACTACAATTATTTAGACGAAGCTATACTTTCATACTTCCATTTACACGCAATAATTCAGTGCTTAGTTCAGGAAAATTTTACTTCTTTTTTCATTTTTAGAATAATTTAATATCTTGGTAAATTCACTAGTTGGGAAAACAGAATAACAGCGTTAATCAGCAACGCCATTAAATCTGTTTAAATATAACTATAATATCTGTGCAAGTTGTAGAAGCGTTTTTTCACCAAACATTTGAAACTACTAAGTCATTTCTATTATTATTATTATTATTATTATTATTATTATTATTATTATAGAACTTCCACTAAGTACCTCACAGCATATGTTTTCGCCGTTGAGTTATGTAATTTGTATTAGTTTTTACTACGGAAATCCCAAAGCCAGTAAAAACTTTATATTGACATGTCATACACAGTCAAATCTCTTTCGTTGCCATAACAAAATTTTGTTTTCATACGATCCTCTGCAAAGTAACTTCGCCCCAAAGGTATTTAGCTTGCGATAGACAGAAAAGCGAATGTGGAAAACTTGATGCTTAGTGACACATTTTTTCTTTAAAGAGTTTTCTTTGAAAATAATGTAATTTTCTTTGTAATGAAGACAATAATATTTTCAACAGAAAGCTAGTGTTAAAAAACACTACGTCAATCTTAACCACAAACGTTTCAAATAAACTGTCTTAATTGTAACACAACATGCAACCATTGCTGTAACTTTTAAACAAAACAAAAATTTCTTTGCGCCCAGTAATTTTGCAGTGGCTCACATAAATTTTTTTTGATGTGGCAAATAAGGTATTTTTACTGTGTAATACCTCCTAATGTATACGATGTTAAAATATTACGTCAAGATACTAGTCACTGCTCAGTCATATTTCGTGATACCACTTTTGGGAAAAACCAGTTTTAGGCAATGAGAAGAGAGAAATATTGCTGCACGAAATAAAATGTAGGTATACAATTATGAGTAGGTAGTGTAGACTGTGTTTCGGGCATAAAAATACATATTTACTCATATTTTTAAGTGTACTGAGAAAACTGCCTAAAGGAATCAATAGCTATGTGGACCGCACCGAGATGAACAAAAATGTCACAGGTAGCATACACGTAGCTTCGACAGGTAGAGAGCTCTACGTAAAATTTTTTAGCACTAAATCGCCATCGTTGTTTTCACCAGGCCTTTGAGGTAAGTGAGTGAGATGTAAAATACAGCCAGAAGTTAGTTTTTGTAGCACCTGGGCGTGGTTTATGCGGGAAGGTCAAATGGGATGACCTTAAGCGATGAACTTATAACTGGAAAAGTCATAAGCGTATAGGTTTTTTTTTGCACTTTTTAAAGTTATGCTCACATCAAAGTTTTGTTTAGGGCAAACGCTTAGTAACGTATTATATTTAACAAATTTTAGAACCACTATCGTTTTAGAAGTTGCGGTAACGTTTTTGGCCCTCCATGTTTTTTATACAATACTTCACAGTTGCTTTTCAATTTGTTTGATATTAACTGCACTTTTACTGCCTGCCAACTGTTCGAACATATGAAGCAATATATATATATATATTTAGTTTAAAATGTCAGAAAATAAAAAAAGAAAGTTATCTTTTTCTAGTATTGTAAACAGGTGTTCAAGGATATTTGTAAGAACATTAAAGTTTAAATATGCCAGTAAAAATAATAAAGCATGTGACTAGTGCTCTGTTGCACCTAACAATAGTTTTTTACCTACCATATGTAAAATTAAAAAACGCGATTAGCGTCGTCATGATACACTTGCGCCTTTCAAACAGTATCCTTTAGACTGTTAGGGAGCCTAACCAGTTTACTCTATAATGATTCGTAATGTCAATTACAATGAAAACAAAAAACGCTATGTTTAGTAGTAATAAATACAACATTTACATTCACAATACGTCAATACTTAATTCTATTTGTTAAATAGATTTCCTGCTGCGCATTGACTTTTTTGCGGGAGTTTAGTTCAAAAGAGCTTTTACCGGAAAAATTATTCTAAAGGAGAAACTTTACATATGCATAAGGCATAACACTAGTTCTCAGTAATAACATATCAAAAATCAACATCCACATGTGTTGTGCTAAGGTATATTACACTACAGGTCAGAAAGATCAAAGTAGAAAGTTTGTCACAGGGAACACTTCCGCCGCTTGAGCGCTGGTATCGGTAGTGCACCAAACTGACCAATCAGAGAACTTTCCTGAATTTTAAGTTACAATAAGTTGATAATTTAAAACACGAAATCGGTTTCCTTTCCCATTAAAATTAAATTAAATGACTTCTCTCATTTCCAAGTTTATTTAAATTTCATTTTACTACGGTTTCGTATTTATCTGGTACATTATCGATTGAAGCGAAACTAATGGCAGAAATTTTCACTGTGCAAGCTCTTCCATAAGAAAACGTATTTTCTTTCTAACATTTAGTAGAATTAACCTTAGTTGTGCTATGGTCGCCATATTGGAAAATGGTGGCCGTTTTCGCATTTTTCAGGGTTACTTCATGAACGCTTTGAGTTAACGAAAATATATCTGAACAAAATTTAAGAGCACAGCAAAATACAACAACTTTAGAATGATAATTTTATCCGTATCTACAATAGTTATCGAGTTATGAGGCTTTGAAATATAGCAACGTGGACTTGGGGAAAAACATTTAGGTATCAAGTTCTGGAGAAGGCATGCTTATTACAGTAAGCACTGTAGCTACAACATGATACGACTTACCATGCTGTATACGAAAAAAAAACTGTTACAGATCTAATCGATATAAATTGTAATTATCATAAAAATGAGTGATTTTTCTAATTCTCGTAATTTTGTAACAGTTACAGATACAAAATAAATTATCTTATCCAAAACCTGTACTTTCTTTTGTGTTCTTCAACTTTTGTCAAGATAAATTTTCGATATCCCAAATAGTTCATGAAGTACGGTTGAGAAATGAGAAAACGGTCGCAGTTTTCCGAGATGGTGGCCGTAGCACAACATATGCAGTATGGTATTTCTGGACACTAGATCAATGCATGTGTACAGTTTTCCCTTCAAGGTAATTTGTTCCAGGTAAGGCGGAATTTTTCCTTAATGTTATTGGGATATTTGGACACAGAAGAAACGTACAGTCGTATGAACTATTGATATGTTAATTCAAGGAAAACTATCTACTAGTTCGGTATCGGTTACTATCTACCAGACTGTGAAACGTAGACAGATAGACAGTTTGACCACATAATAAATGTGATTTTTTTGTGATTGTTCGGAAACTGTAAGTGTTTTTTTTTTCTAAATAGGTTTTTATGTATCCTACACAAAAGATTATTTCAACAAACCTGCTTTGGAAATAAAGTCTGTAATAAACCGAAAAACAGTCGAATGTTATTTTATTTAGTAGAGTTCTCATTGTTGCAGAATCAATACGAACGAAACTTGCAAGAACACATGATTTCTGTCTCTATTTCAACCAAATTACTATTCCTCTTTGTGCCTGTTTGCACCTGTGTATATCTATTAAAAATTGTGAACCCATGAGCGTAATTCTTGTAAACTATGAACACGTATAGTATTAGGCTATCATACATTACATTTTTTAGACCATATCCAGCGTATATACCGAATGACCCTAACTTTACAATTTTGTTGCTGTCTCTCCATCAGATACCATTTAGACGATTAGAATCAAATATAATATTTTAATAGTTAATTTTCTAATCGTATAATTTGGAGGTGTGTATTGTACGTCAGCCAGTTTAGAAGGTAGCAAGACACGAACAAATGAAGACTTTGCTTATGTTTCTGGAACCACTAGACCTATCTTAACGACATTTTTTTTGCGATAGTTTATCATCCAATACTAAATTTCTAAAGCCATTTCTTAAGTATGTCGGCCATTTAAGAAGATAATAGTATATAATGAAAAAATATTTTTATCATATTTTGAGAAATAATACACCAATCATGGCAAATTGTTATATTTTGATAGGTAGCTATTCATTGTTAAATTACCGAATGGTTGAATGTAGTCTATATAATTTAAGAAAACAGCGTATCATGAATACATTGATGGTTTATGTTACATTTTGGGAACTAATAGACAAAATCAGACTTATGAGTAATATTTCGAGACTTCATAATACAATATTGGTTGTAGTTATATGTATATTGTTAGTGCAGCCACTTTAGAATGTAGAAATGTCCAAAAAATAAGGTTTGATGTATTTCGGAAATAGTTGAACAAGTGATGACTAAGTTTCCTGTTTTAACAACACCACATTAACATTGTTATCGATTTTCGAAGATTTTAGGTTCGCAAGTTAGAAAGGTAACGCGACATAAAAAAAACAGTTGTAATATTTCGAGATATATTTGGCTTATTTAAAGAACATTTTATATTTCGACAGCTGTTCATTCATCAATATTGTATTTCAATGTGGTTTATTGTTGTATGCCCTAAATTTTGGAATTGAGCACTAAACGGATAAATAGGGACTTTAATTTATTTTTCGAGAACTATGAGACCTAATAAAACTAAATTTCATAGTTTTACGCTACATCTTCCAAACTTTAATTTATTTAATGCTTATTGCTGTAGGTACACCAATTGAAAACCGAATATTAAGATAATTAATAATAATTAAATAATATATTTGACGAATATTGCACTGATTCAAACAAAATTTTTATATTTTGATACCTCCATATTTATGACTTTGTCTCAGAACACCTCTTAATAAACCTAACTGTTTTCATTGTCAGTACAAAGTTAATAAAATTTTTATGTTATATTTTAGGGATTACCAGGCCGATTCAAACAAATTTGTTTTTCGTCATTCAATCTTTGATTTGAGTAAGCGTAATATTGTTTGTATGTCATTTTGAAAGACATCACTGCTTAAAGTAATCTTTCAAAGTCTTTCGTACAGATTCAGTCAATATTTTTGTTTTAGCATTTCATTGTTTATGCATCCCACTATAAAGTTTTGCGTCAATCTAAGTCCAACGTATGATACATAACACTTACAATAATTTGTATATATGTTTTGTCATGAATTAGAAACTACTCAACCAAGTGCTGGCATTTTTCGCACATTGTTATCTCAACTAATTTGGAATCAAAGTCATTTCTGCCGTATATGTAATTTAAATTATTTAATATATGTACACGCTGGTAACTCCAAGACGTTTCGAAATTTGGTATTTAATGGGGTGAAAATACGTGAAATATGCTTTCGATTATTCCTCCATATCTATCGAACCATTGAGATATCGAAGTTCCCTTTGCTTTAGATTGATGCTTATTTAAATACATAAAATACAATTTAAAATATAGTTTCCGAATTCGGCCCCAAAGAGAAAAAAGTGTAAAATGAGTTTTCGACAAAATTGATATTTTATAGATCTATAGCCACGCGATTTTTGTTTAAGATTGATGTTTACTGAAATACCAGAAAAGTAATTTCACGAATTTTCGTAATTCCCCACCTAAGGATGTGAAACGGGATGAAAAGTGATGAAATGTGTTTATAAATATTCGTCGATATATATTGAACCCAACAGGCTTTTCTGATTTCACGTTCAAGAGACACCAGTAAAGTAGTATAAAATGTGATTCAAGTGTTTTTCGAGTTTCAATCTTTTAGGTGGTGAAAAGACCTGGAACATGTTTTAGATAAACCTTGGATATGTATCGAACCCATCGAGAAATTCAATTTTTTTTTTGCTTCAGGCAGATGATTAGGCTAATGGCCGCAAAGAGGTTTTACGATATTTCAAAATTTGAACTCTCAGTACTGTAGGCTACAGGGGTGACATGTGATTTTTAATGATTGATCGATTTTGCTTTGACTGAATGAGCTATCGTCGTGATTTTCGCTTCACTTAAATAATTGAACAAATATTTGAGGTACGGAACTAAGATTTTTCGAAATTTGACACTTAATGAGGTGAAAAGGCATAATACTTGTTTTCTATCAGCCGATGATACTTATCCAACCAGTAGAGATATTGAGATGGTGTTGGTGTCAGAATGATGCTTACGTAAGTACCTAAAAAGTAATGCAAGTAATTTATTTTATAAGATAAATTATTTACTAACGAAACTTAGTTAGCGAACTTTCAAGGCAGACAATCCGAAAAGCAAGAACGACCTGCGAGAAATAAATTATACAGCAGTTTCATTCTACAGTTCTATGGAGACGTGGTGTTGTATAAACTACATGAGTCCAGGAAAATAACAGTTTATTTTCAAAATTAGTTTTCAAGAATAATTTCGATGTTATATGGCGCAGTTATTTGTATCCCCAATCTACTCTACGGGAGGTTCTGGGGTCAAATTACTTTAAAAGCTGTGCAAATGTATTTACTAGACTGACACACAGAAACTGCAAGTAATTTGAAATTAGTGCAATTTGAATAAAGTTCAAAAGTGGTGAAACTGGATTTTGCTGTCATATATCTACTGAAATTCCTCAAAAACATCAGCCCGCATATACCATTTCACTAACCTCGTGGTTGGGGCACTAAATACCTTTATATTTTTGTCGAAACATTTTCCCGCCAAAACTCTTGAATGCTACTTAACTTCAAGTGAAGGTTTTGAAAAAACAAATATGTAATTGAGGCGCCACCACCAATGGTTGTGCTCGGGGTAAACCAGTCTTAATACCACGTAAAGTACGTATTTTATTATATTAACCTCTTACATTTAACAGTCTGTAACTACCCCACAACGTCAATATATCTGTGACAGTAAATAAGGCCCAGACGAAGTCGCTGTTAGTGGCAGGAACAAACTTAAGACTGCTTTCGCGTGGACATAGCTACTTATTCTGCTGCAGAGTTAACTTAACTAGCACATTTGTCATTCTAACGCTTGATGACTGAACTACCTATCTGGTGTACAAAAAGGTATCTGCTCTGAGTAATAGAAGCGAGAAAAGCCGCGGGCGCACTGCTAGTCTGATATAAAAACCAATTATGAGATACTCTTAAAAAAAAAGTTGTCAGGCTTAAGAGAAGAATGACACGGCAACGCCAAAAACTACCATACATTCACGCTCACTGGGATTTCGGACCCATCACATAATCTTAAGACCTAACGTATTTTTAGGAAGGAGTATTTCTTGCTTAGTTTTAGTCACTAATCCACGTGGTTCAGTCCGTACACGCCAGTTACTTGATATCCTGTAGTAAGTAATTATTTTTTCTCCTTGAAGAAGCAGCGATATTGGGGATTGTGAAATTGTACTGTTGACCTGCTCGAATTTCTTTAACGAAATATAATAAAGCATTGTTCGCGTTGTCAGCACCTTCTACAACGTCAGCACTTAACTTGCAAATTGGCGTTCTTGCTCCTGGATACGGCTCTCAAATTGCTGCAACCAAATGGTTCTGCTGACGAGTGTAACTGCAATTTCTGCAGCTATAGGTAAGAGCTTAAATCTCCAACAAGTGCGATGGAGGATTTATTAATTATATTATATACCTCACTTACGAACCATAAACGCTAATGAATAAAAAATGGTGTTCACTTAAACTCGGAAATTTTTTTTCCTCTCATTTATTTAAGCTTATGTAACATTTAGATAGATATTATGTGCGTATAAACACATTTTTATGTTCATATTAAGTAATGCATTTTACATGAATTTTAAATATATTTATAATAACATCGTTAAAGATTACAAATTATAACCCTGATGAATATATATTTAGGAATTAATAGGATTCTATAAATGTAAGTACACCTTTCGGAGTAGAAGTTGCAGAAGATATCGACGACACGAACAAAGCTTTAGGTAATTATTGTTACGAAATCGCAACCCCGCGGCGTCGCGGAAAGGCGGTATTATTACGGTTGCACAACCCTGCGACGTCAGTGGTGTCGCAGAAAGGCGGTCGATGGGTGCTGGGTAATCAAAAAGCCACCAAAAAGAGGCGGATTGCAGCAACAAAGGTGGCCCAGGAATCCGATGACTTGAGGAGTTAAGTGGGTCTTAACACTTACCCAACACCCTTGCAAAACTCCTGGATTCAGTAAGGATTCCTTTGTCCCTGGGCATAGATGGGAGCCAATAAGAAGGGAGGATTTTGACGGCTGGTGGGGGTGGGAAGAATGGTATAGACACCGAGCTAGCTACCAGGGGACACAGTTTTCTTCTCCAGGCGGCGACTGCAACTACGGACTTTGGGTTCGAGTCTGGGTGTGACCCATCTGACTTAGAGCGAACACCGACGGCAGACTTATTCTTCTCTTCCTTAAACGGTTGTACGAGCGGTGAGTCTCGTTTTGGATTAAGAAAGGAGAGCGATCGTTTACCTCTCTCCTGTTTCGCCTTGTCCTAACCCTTCCAGTCTCCATGTATACTGTATTATTGCTGTTATTCACTTGCATCTACTTTTAACTAATAAACTTTGTTACCTTTCATCTGGGTCTCATTCATCTTCCCCTTCCAACCAAGAAGATTAGTAACACTATGAATAAAATGAAATATAATATTCAGGTTAGGCGCATTGAACCATGCGTCGCTACGAGGATGCTCCTTACACAGTTGTAACCATGGTTCTGATTATGAGACTGAGTGTCAGCCCTACGAAGAGGACCAGAGAAGAATGAGGGACGACATGAATTTGTTCCCTATAGTTGGAGCAACAACGGAGTGCAAGGTTGGGAAAAACGGGAGTACTCCGAGTAAACCCACCGGCCAACGGTTAAGTTTGTCACGTTTCCTACATGCGAAAAACCCGGGGCCAACCCCACCGGTGATCGAGCTCTTGTGGGGAGGCGAGCGGTGTGACCACTCAGTCTCCGTGGCTCCCAAAGTAACTATGATGATCAAGTTAAACTGAGTAGCAACCATCGAAACCCAGACATGTCCGAAAATCTGAAAACTAATTAATAAACCTTTATAACTAAACTAGGTTTTTGCACATTAATATAAACTCAGATTCAATGAGCCGATAGCATGTCTTATTGAGAAAAAAAATTGTTGGTTCCTCTTTGTTGGTATTATAAGATATGAGTTTTAAAACATTCCTTACGCCTTTATTAGGTTAGCATGTCTGGTTTCGAAACTTTGATCCTGAATTATTTACACGTAGTGGAAAGATACGGAGCGAGTGAAACTAAAAATCAAATGGAGCATTCAAATTGCTCGTGTATGTAAGGTGAGCGGCTGGCTGGACATGTTTGTACCGTGTAGAATAGCAGCGGTTGTGTCGCTGTACGGCTTGCAACTCTGGCGTGATATCGAGCCGTGCTACGAGCCATGCACAGCCCGCATCGTACGACGCTCATCGATCAAGTCACAGCGTGAGGCGCAGTTTTACTTGCCCATACATCACCGCCCTCATATACTACCGCCGTAAACCCACTGTAGTAAACATGGCGAGAGAATACGTGTTTACCTCACTGTTTCACGGCCAGGGGGAGGGGACCTACTCGTATAAATAGGGCGTGCGTGCAGTGCCATTTACTGCTGCTGTTTTACTTTTCAATCGGCGCTGTTCGCAGGGGAAATTATAGCTGTGCAATAAATAAACATTTACGTTGTTTTTAATGGGTAGCCTGAAAATGACCTAGCGCCGCATACGATTTGAAAACTAGGGCGTCAAAGTTAAATTTGAATTTTACTCCTTACTGTAACGTTAATGTCTATGGAACAGAATAAGCTCACTGATGTATTTTATCACAGTATTTTAAACAGTTGTATTTGTCATGACTATATGTGCATATACTATTTCTGATCCAATATAAAACCATTGATTACTATCACTTCCGTCTTTAAACTTGTAAAATAAAGTTCTGACGTCTTTAGACAGTAATGCATCCCTGTACTCACCCACAGCTACCGACGAATATGTGTCGTGTGAAAGAATTTACAAATTTACTGTTTGTTATGTGCACATTTTTTTACTCGAGAAACATATGTATGCGATTAAAGATTAATAATGTAAATTTTAAGAGAGCTTACCAAATGAAACACTGTTACACAGCAGTTTAACATATCAGATGTATCTTTTTAATTTCTGAAAAGATCAAGTTTTTTTTATAGAATACTGAGAAGAGAAATATAAAATTTGCAGCTATTATGAAAATTATGTTTATCTTGCGCTGCAGCAGAGGGTAAGTCCAGCAATTTTTATATTCATACTTTGCAGGACTGACTGCGGCCAAATTATACTTTCTACTGCAATGCCTGCACTATAGCACAAGGTTCTTAATACTTTCCAAATTAACTGCAAATTCCAGAATTTGCTTCTTGGAATTTCATAAAAATTGAAAAATAAATAATAATTCAATTTTGCGGCTGATGCCTCATCTAAAGCGCTTCATTGCTGGCGCATGATTCAGTGCCGAAAACGCAAACCAACTGCTTACAGGTGGCTATGTAAGTGCACTTATTTTATTGCTATAATATTGTGTTTTCTTGTGACGGGTTGCTAAGTCGCACAAGTAATCATAGTACATTGTTTAGGTGTTCACATTTTAAATAAGCTGCGCAATGAAAATAAACATATCTGGATTTACTGAGTACCATTTAATGTCCTGCCATCCTAATTTAGGCGTTATTACGTGAATTTATAAAATCTCTCCAGAAGGTCGCATGGCTAGTTATTTTCTACATGCTATTTTCGTTTCCTGTTCAGTACCTTATTATCTAAGTCATTTTTCCCTCCAAATTCATCTATGTCAATTAAAAGTGAAGAGGTCAACCAACTTAAAAATGTTTTGTGAATTTGAATTACAGAACCAAAAGAACAATACGGGTGACACAGACGCACGCAGCTAATGACCTATCCCTAGTTTCACGCAAGGAACTGCACTAGTGTACAGTGCTCTGTCATCCTGCTCGAACTGTGAGATTTAGAAAGTGACGTTAAGATTTTATTGATTGAATATATTTAACAAAATAAATTTTAGAATGTTTGGTTAGTTTCGTATTTATAACAAGTAGTATATTTTGAGATACGACGTTTGGAAACGTCAGCGTTTAGTTGTGTTAAAAGACTCGGAAATATGTTAATTAATTTGCGTTATGTGTTTTACGTATTCGGAAATCTTTCTCGAAGATGCAACGAACACACGTAATAGTTACGTAGTAAAACACAATTTGTAATAGCCTTGCCGTCAGGCCAATTAAGTTCTACTACTGTCCGCGCTCCAGCTCTGAGTCCCTGGTGGGTATGCATTTTCCTTCTTAAACTTTATGTACGCTACAGTAACACAGTATCAAACACGTCCTAACCTCCGATATCACTACGGCTAGCATGTGCGTCGCACGCTATTAGACCTCGTTGTGTTATGTATATATTTACGGGCGAAAAACACATATCAGCCAGGGACTCACAGCTGGCGCGCGGACTTTACACAAACACTAAATTTGAATCGTAGATTTAACTCACATACGTTTATTAGAAAATGTTTATTCCGAGTTGCGAGTGTGTTACACGGGGGTAGCATAAGGTCAGAATGATGGCGAGGGGAGCGAAGCCAAGAGGGGGGAGAGGTAGCCACCAAATTTGCCAGCCGCCATACTGCTTTAACCTCAAAAGTACACATCAGACTGGTATTTGTTATGGTAAATTAATGTATTATGCTCTTTAATTGATGTTTTAGGTTGAAAACTCTATATTTTGGACCTGTTTACACACCTCCTAACTAATATTTCCTCAATTTTTTTAATTAGTCGGCCATATTGATACCAGCCTCATCAAGCGTTTGTTTGGTTTCACTCCCGGGGCAACATGCTCCATCTGGACTTTTCTAACATCTTTGCTGTGTTATAAACGTGTAGCGCGAAGCTCCGGCCAATAGGCGGTCAGTGACGTGCTAGTGTGTGAGGTTGCAGAACTCACAGGCTGCACCTTCGTGCACCGTGCATATTGCGGGCTGCACGCCACTAACGAGCGATACAAACGTTAATGCACGACGCAAGTAACGGGAAACCCACAGCTACACAACACGGTGCCATTATTGCCTGACCACCGCCGGCCGACCGACGTCCTCACTACAGTATGTATACATGCAGGTGTAACTGCATGCGCCGTAGTCTATACGCATTCATTGAAGGCAGTAGCACTGTACATTAAAGTTCTTATGTTTATTTCATGCCCCAGTCGCATGAGGTCAACCTTTAATGTTTGAATCATTTTGTATGTAACAGTTTTATTATTATTACACTTACGTACATGAGCTTAGAAATAGTGTGTATCGAGCAATTGCGATGCGCGAATAAATGTGCAAATATTGTCTCAAATTTGTTAAATAATTTTAACAACGTGTTAGAAAAGTATCGTGTGAAACAGTCAATTTAATATCTAGGTTTAAAATGGAAAGTGTTATTCATCTGTAGCTCATTGGCTGCTCTTTTAAGGGATAAAAAACTGTTCGAAAGTGTGCTTGGAAATTGTGTCAAATGAATAGGTTGATTAAAGGTTCAGAACATTTATACAGTTTTGCATTTCAGTGTTTATAACTGTAAATTTTTTGTATTGCTTATGAAGACGGCTTCCTTTATAAATACCTTTACTCCACCGTAAGAATCCGACTGACAAGACCGAAAAGACCTATAATCAGTATTCGTGTGAAATAAAACACAGTAAAACATACAAACACAACACAATGACTTATTCTGTCTATGAACTCATGGCTGTCTCTTGACAAATTCTATGAAAATGATAGTTAGTAGCGGCTCTTTCGGTTTTCATCTTTATGCTACAATAAAAATAAACGTTCGGTTAAAAAAAATTCTTTTGTGACGCGATATCTTACATACCATTAGCCCTAATCGTGGCATTAATGCTATAGTAAAATTAAATTTAGAAATCCGATGATGACGTGAAATCTTATTTCTCCGAAACGGATCAAACTTATTTTGAGGTTTCGATAAAATATGTACAGTGTGTTTCGATTCAACACAGAACTGGCAAGTGGGCTGCCTACCCACCCGCAACCGGCTTGAATTCTGCTCGCGGCGCGCTAGCGACGGAGCTACGTTCGATTTCACTGGTTGCCGCCTTCTTACGCAGCATTCTAAACGGTTTAACTCTTTCAACATATATTTACACAGACTTTGGAATATGTTTCAA
>PNEQ01131004.1:0-26603 GCA_003012365.1 Medauroidea extradentata
ATTTCTTCAAAATCTTTCTTCAGCTCACAACACACTTCCCTCCAGGCCGCTTTCACTTTCACTCGGTCCTTGTACTCGGAGAGGGATTTATCCCATATCACAGGGCGGGCCTCAACACACGAAATCAATAATTCGGCGTTTTGGACTATATGCAAATCCATGGCTCCACGTCAGAACAGTACCTGTCCTACTTGAACACTGAGTTCCATACGGGTAAAACCCGATGGTGTGGCAACTTGCATTCCTTTCCTACTCCCACCACTGTCATTCGAACCGAACGGGTTATATGTTTCCGAAAGTATCGTCCGGTTGCTTTTCGCTCCCGTACGGCAACCGGAAGCGTATGAAAGGTTACATTTATGATAGCATGTCACTTGCCTTTCGGTTACCGCACGGTATTAACCGTACGGTAGAAATCGTATCGTGTGAAACCAGCCTAGTGATCATTGACAGCTTCTCATTGTGCTGCAACGTTATCTAATTTGACTGATCCAATCAGAGGAAGGATTCTGTGACTCGTCAAGTCTATAAATGCAGGTACACCCCTCATTCCCAACATTCTGCAAAAATGCTCGTACAGCTGTACCGGTTTCAAATCTCCGTGTTTGACGCGCGGGAACAACGGAGTGATAAGAGCCAGAGCACCACTCTCGACGATAGGAACATGGTCTCTATTCGCAGCGCTAAACTGGCGTGCAGTGTTTTCGTAGAACTCATTTTCCTGTGGAACTTCAAGCGGTGACCCTAAAATTTAATTTTTGCATATTATAAAGCATAGACCAATGCACGCAACTTATTTTGCAATTTACGGTTTCAGGTCGTATTTTCAGGGTTACAGCAGTCTAAAAAAAAGCCGTTTTTAGCCATTTCCAAAGGCCCCATAATCGTGTTACTAACAAGCATACTGAATTTTCAAAAAGTGGCATACGTAGTTTCAAGTGGGTGTTCTTATCGTAGATAACAACAATAAGAATAAGTTCGGCGGTTTCGCGTAAAAAAGTATTCGCGTGACACTCCAAACCACTGTCCAACGGCCACGTACACAGTTATCGTAAGTCATAGCTTGTGCCCGGAAGATAAAAGAATTTTACACATTCCTGGTAATTGGTAACATGAGAAGCGTTACAGTAATAAGCAGAGCAGATCAACCTGACAGTGAAATCTTTCTCTCTCGCGCGCTTTTATTCTCTCACTCTTTCCCTCTCGCCTTCTCTCCGTTTATGCTTCTAGGACCAGCCAGCTCATTCAAGAGAGGGACGGGTAGCAGAGTTTCCCAATAGGCGGTCTTCCCTCTCTTCCCATCTTTAAGTCTAGCCTTTCCTTTCCCCTTCCATCTAACTCCTCGTTCGTGGTCGCGTGATGAATAGATGTGCGATATGGCCGGGAGTTTTCGTGTTACGTGTGTGTTTTGAGAGATGCTTGGGACGCGAGGATGCTGAGGGACGGATTGATCTCATCGTGGAATGTGCCTTGCAGCTCGTCTGACTCCCATCTTACTCACTCTCTCTCTCCGCAATCAGGTCTCATTGTGGCCGAGGAAGGACGTTCTTTTGGAGACGCCGGGGTGGAGTAATTACAGGTTACGTCCCAGCACAACAAACCTTCTCGGCTTGTGTGTAAGAGATGGAAAAGGGAGGGGGGAGAGGACAAATTGTTCACTGCCCTTTCCTCTCGTGGGACTTACGACAGGTGCCGCCTCGCGCCACGCCAAGATGTTCCCGACAAATAAAGTGCCAAATAACACTTACCCAGTACTTTTCAATACTCCCTCGCACTTTCGAAACATCAGCAAGTTCTTTCACGTATTTTTGCTAACGTTTTCACACCCTAGAAGGCGTTGGCTTCTTGCGAAATTGGAGTCTTCCTCCATGCAAATCGTGGGTGTCATCACAAAATTATCGCTCTGGTTTGCTTTGTACAAAAACATAGTTTATGGTGATGTGGCAATTTCAGGTAAAACTTAAATAGTAGAAATAATTTATATGTATTGGGTGAGAGAACAAAAAAATCTAGATGACCTGATACATTACATCTCGCATTTGTCAGTTTTTTGTCTTTAAAGGGAGTGTTACACAATTTTATCGTATTTGCAGTTTTTGAGCCATAACAATTATTCAAATTGTATTATCAAAATTTTCTCTCCGTCATATCATAGGATATATTCTTGGTAAACCGCCTGAAATAAATAATGGAATCTTTCATTAATTGGTCATACAGAATCATTGCAATATAATTCCTGAAAGCTAACATATAATTCTCTTGCAATTATTCTGTATGGAAAATTATTGAAAGATTTCATCAAGTCAAGCCGTTTACAAAAGAATATATTCTACGCTTTGTAATAGAGAAAATTTTGATAATAGCCTACAATTTGAATAAATGTTATGGCTCATAAACTAAAAATACAATAAAATCGTTTAACACTCCCTCTTAACGTATACTCCAAATAATTTATATATTTTAAGACACGTAACCGCATTGACAAACGCTTTACCAAAAATAAAATATGGTGATTTTGCGTTATTATTATTTTTACAACAGCAAAATTATGATTATTAGTTTATGTGGAACATTGCCGATGACAACATCAACTGCAGAAATGTAGTACTACTTTGGAATTAATTACTTAGATAAACTCGTTAAAATGACGGACCACACAAAGTAGAACGTTTTATGCAACTAACATTTTTTAAGTATTGGAAATCCGATGATCCAACTTGAAAAACCTTAAAGGAATTTCTTAGTGTTCCAATATGGAGAAACTCGTTTGAGGAAAGGCAACCATAGTACATCGAGTGGGATGGAAATTTATGTCTCGCGAATTTTAATCGTACGCTATAAAATATATAAATGTTTGTAAAAAAATTACATTTGTACAATAAAGTAGGCTGTTATTTTGACCTTTATAAATTGCACAATTTATACGTGTTCAATATAACTATGTAAATATATTTGTAACGTAATAGCATAACTCTCCGGAGGAAAACTTGTATGAAAAGTGTTCCTCAATTTAATTTTACCTGCAGGCCTATAAAACGTCTTTGGCACAATTAAGTTAAATCTTGGTATTCGTTTTCTGAATATAAATTCAAATTTACGAAAGTGAATTTTATGTCATATACACTAGTTTTCTTTAAAATATATTTGATTTCTCCTTCACATAGAAGCCCTATCGTGCGCCTAGTTTCTAAATTGTTTTCAACTCGAGAACTCAATTTGTTCCTGTGAAACATACATTCCATAGCTGATGTTAAAACTTGAACATAAAAAATAATTTAAAATAAAAACATGTTGGAGAAAAAGTTATATCTGCTAAATACAAAAACGCTAATTCTGTAAGCTAGTTTACTGACCACTTAAAATTTGTTAATCTTTATTAACTATGCTTTAATGAGTATATTTTGTACGAAAATTTTAACGGATTGTTGGGGCATATTTAAGAACTATATTTTTTAAATACTAACGTCACAAGCACTTAATTTGCACTTACCGTATGACGTACGATAGTACAAAAAATAATTATAAGTTCTAACCACGAGTTTGAAATATATCGTCGAGAGCAATTTCGACTGAGTGTGCAGTTGTAGATACACATATGAATTATTGCTGAACATTAATTAGAATATTAAAATGTTTAAAGGCTATTTTCTTTTTAATTATTTCGATATCAACTCGTATTTTCCTACATGCTTAGTTACGTAATTAGTTTCTGTTATTGAATGTGAACATAATTTTAAAACACTTACACACAAGGTTTTTAGTTGACACAATTACTTTGTTTGTATTTTCAAGGTAGCTGCGATACAGATTTTTTTTGTTTATTTCTTTAACACGGCACACATTTCACCTATCTTGATTAACCAGATCAAACCTTCAAGTATTTTTGCTCGTAAATAATGTTTCAGATCCCGTTGATAACTAGCGAGTTTTTTTTTTTTTTCAAATGCTCTAATTTTTCCTTTTGTTGTATTCTACTATTGCATACTGGGTTCTTGGGTATTTTCAGAATCACGTGAAACTTACAGAATGAGAAGCACTTAAGTATTCTGTAACTGGAGAATAATATTATTGTGCATATTTCCTTTCTGTTCATATAAAACTTATTTTAACGAGCTTACCAGGAACAGTCTGAAGACTTTCTCAATAAGAACTGATAGGTAATTTAATTACATTTGTAATCTAGAGACTTCCTCACGACTTTTATCATTTCCCATTGTTTTTTTTTATCAACAACCTCAGCCCCATGTGCGTTATATGGCATGGAATCCATTCATCTTCCACTGACTAAGAAGCTTTCGGTTTGGAACCACAGGAGTTGTATGTGAAGATATGGGTGTACAAAGTTGATAAGCTAGAAATCGAATGCTGGAATTCCCCTGAATGTCGGAGAATCTTCTAGAATGTCGGAGAATTTTCTAGAATGTTCAAGACTATTTCAAACCATCGAAAGGACTCCCTGTTTTGGAACGTTTAAGAACATTTTTAAACTGTTCCGAAAACAAAACAAAATATGATTCTTGGTTCGTGTGGAAGGTTACATTTATATACAAGCAAGTAATGTAATAGTATGCAAACAAGTATTGTAGTAATTAATTATGTACGAAATAAAGCGAAAACAAAAAATTAAGCAAATAACACAGTTTTCTTGCACTAAATAAAAAACTGTATTAAACATTTTATGACTAAGTTGGGCTTAATAATTCTTGTTCGATTAAGCGTGTGATATACTTACCCGGGAAAGTCCATGTATTAACAGCTAGTAGATAAATACTGATCATTTAAGAGCAAAGTTTAAATTTATTTACTAATTCACATAGGTATATTATTCCATCAAGCAGTTGCCTGTTCAAAACACAAAGAGGTGACCCGAGATGGTCTTCGAACCACCATCGAAACAGCTGGAATCTCAATGGGATGCAGCAGTTTGTGAGTGTGGGGCTCAAGATGCCACGCGCCGACAGTATCTTCTGCACTTTACTCCGTGGTTCTTCTCCAGTTCTTTTGCTCGCGCTCGAGTTAAACTCAGCTTTCGCCGCTCGCGTAGCCGACCCCGTCCAGGGTCGTAAAATCTCCGCGGCACGGCTCTAAGACAATTTAAAACAAAGCTAAGCCGTTTCCCCTCGCCTTTATTATTGTGATTACTGAGGAGGTTGTTCGAGGTCGTCTCGAGAACACACCTACCTTTTAATAATAATTACGCGTGGCCAGGCCGGGGAATCGTGTACACAGTAAAAATACAAACTAGGTTCTTTTTACAAAACATATATTTGGAAAACAGCAGCCAAGGTATTTTTTGACTCGATATAGTTTTTTTAAAAAACTCAATTGCGATGTAGACGTCTGACAAAGGATGAATATCAATAATCACTACTCATCGTGAACCGACCAAACTATTCGTTTTAGAGGTATAGTTTAATGATTAAAAGTGTTACTGTATACGGTAGAAGAAGACGTGCGTAAAGAAAATTTTAGTTCTCTGACCTCGACATTTCCGTATTTCGTTAGGTTAGGTTATATTGATTTTGTTCTGTTATTTTACTTTTAAGTTTCAATTTTCCTAACGTAACGAAGAATGGAAGACTTAATATTAAAATCACCTAAACTAACATAAACTCATTTTAAACTAACCTTACTTAACCTAACAAAAAACGAAAAATTTTGAATTTTGTTAACTACAATTTTCTTTGCGTACGACTACTTCTAACGTCTACAGAAACATTTTTATTAATCAATATGTCTTTAAAATCGTTAGTTTAGCCGGTGCACAATGAGTAGCTATTCTTAATACTAACCCGACAAAAAAAAATCACAGAGAAAAGCTTAAGCATACTCTGCTTATTTATGTGTTCCTGTATACAGAGCATGTTTTCTTTTCTTGCTTTCTTGAAATTCTTCAAATGTTAAAACATATGTTAAAAATATGTTTCTAACAATAATACATACTCGTATGTAAAACATCTTGTTTATTTAGAAAGAGCATTTCACTCATTTTCGGGATTTTAGACACGTCTGGTTTTAAATGTTTGCTCCTCAATTTATTACTTTTACTTAACACGCATTGCACACGAGTTGGGTGATAGAGTTTTACATTCAACCTTCGACAGACATCTCCGAGTACAGATTCAGCAATGAATTCAAGCATCCCAATACACTTCAATCCTTTTGTCTAGAGAGCCAGATAGTGTGTTTTTTTAGAACCTCACAAGAATTCGTTTAAGGACTCTGCCTACCTCAGAGCTCCGGCGGCAGCAAGGATAGGGCGTTACAGGTTAAATTACATTTCTAAATATCTCAGTCACTTTCAAACCTACATATATGCCACCACTCACTTTTTTGTTCAGTACGATACCCCCCACACTGCTACGGAATCTTTTAGCAAGTTACATCAATACCCTGAAAACTATGAGCAAATAAGTGTTTTCATGCCGATTAAACACTCGAAACCCTGTATTCGTAAAATTCTTTTCATATTTTCGTTTACGTAGCAGTATTCTCCTCTTATCAATGCAGACAATGGTTGTTATCCGAAAGCGATATCTCAAAGGATGACTGAGCTACACGGAATTTAGTTTAACATGTAAAACCCTATCCTTGTTCCCGCCGCGCTCCGAGGTAGGCAGAAACCTTAATAGGGTGATATTTATGTAATGCTAGATATATAACAGTCCCGTCGGTTTCAAAGAAAATGCTTTTTCCGACATTGGTATCACTTACTAGAACACATTAACTTCATGTCAGTGTAATTTTTATCAAGCCAAAAATTCTATAATTAGGGATATAATTTTATCGCACGTAATATAAACTAATAAACTACGTATTCCCGCCTTCGGGTAGGGTCGCATTGCGTATGTAGGAGGACGCGAGGGTGAGATGAGTGTGGAACAGCGACAGAATGAGGGATACGGGAGAAAACAGGAACTCCCCGAGAAAATCCGTCGGCCAGCGGCTACGCCCACAACGTTTCCCACGTGAGAAAAATCCGGGACCGAACCCGCCGGGAATCGAGCCCGAATAGCCTGCACTGAGAAAAAGAAATGGTACTATAAAATATAATTGGTTTCCCTCAAACAAATGGTACGTTCATATATGGCAGAACAAATATACATTTGGTAGAACTAAATAATATGTTTGGTGAAATATGTTTGTGCTTACCAAGCTGCGTTTGTTTGAGTGAAACAATAAGAATGTTTTAGGTAACAATCCTGCCACTGTCCGGTTTTTTAAAATAGAAAATAAATTAATTATTCGCCGATTTTCCTATTTCGGATATCCTATTCACGTTTCTAATCATGTACTGCATGTTTTCATACAAAGTTAAATTTCTTGGCAGAGGTGGGATTTGAACCCGATAACCTAAAACTGGAAGTCTATTACCTTAACCACTTTTTTGTACTTTTTTTTATTTTTTATTTTTTATTTAAATGTTAGGCTCCTTGGCGAGATCGCAACATCGCCAACGAGCCAAACATCCCCCCTTTACAGCTTTAGTATTTGACAATTCACCAGTTGTGACAGTATTTGGTGACTCTGACAATTGAAAAGACGCTAACGGACAAACACAAATTTTAAACCCAGCCAGACCTCGGAATCGAACCCAGAACCCCACGTATCCAAGTCGGTCGCTCAACCAACTGAGCTACGGGGGGTCGGCACTAGACCAGCACAACTGTTGAACAAAGGTTGGGTTATGATGATATATCAGGGAAAGTTAACAAAATTAGGTATGTGTTTATTAAACCGATAGAAAATTAATGGGTTCCGTTTGTTACATTGTTTATTATTAATAACCACATTTTAACGAAATTATATATTGAATGAAACAAAAACATAACTAACCAAAACGAATAAGTTGCCAGCGTGTCCGACATCTTGATCACGTTATACAAACATCTGTTTAACACAACAATGATATTACATATTTCACGCAAACAAGTGTTAAGTACGTATACAGCGAAACAAGTATATATTTGGTAGAACCGAATGACATGTTTGATCACAAATGTTTGCGCTAACCAAACTACATTTGTTTGAGAGAAACAACAACGAATGTTTCAAGTGAAAATTCAGTTTATTGCCACAAATATAGACTGAGACAACAAACTGCGACTTGGTTATGCCAACAAAATATTGTTTAACTGAAACAAATATGTCCAACCATATTACCTGGTTACAGTAAAAAAATTTGTATGTTTTTTGTAAACAAGGCGTTTTTAAGTGAAACATCGCATGTTTCAGTGAAACACATGTTCCTCAAACAAATATATTTTGATATGTGAACAATTTCTTTCTCTCAGTGTGGGTGGGAGGCGGGAGGTCTGACCACTCAACCACCGTGGCCCCCGCCAATAGTAATTAAGGCCTCGCTCTTTAATTTTGCAGTGTTTTCGAATTTTTTTTAAACGAAAATTAATACTTACATCAAAATTTCATTCTTACCGTTTTAAACACTTATATATCATCGTTAGTAGGTATCTGAATTTTTCTGTTGCAATAGACCAAACGGATTTTTAGTTTTTTGCTC
Organism: Medauroidea extradentata; assembly: GCA_003012365.1. Lineage (NCBI taxonomy): Eukaryota > Metazoa > Arthropoda > Insecta > Phasmatodea > Phasmatidae > Medauroidea > Medauroidea extradentata. The sequence continues at coordinate 8,522 of PNEQ01131004.1, forward strand.
CTGAAATATCACATATTTGGTCGTCAAAATAAGCCAAAATGAAGCAAAATAATGTTTTGCTAGCAAACGGTACATTATTTAAAAAAAACACTATGCCAAAATAGTGTATCGTATGACTGTACACAGTCTCAAATTTTTCAAAGAATATGGTTAAAAAATCATCGAGTTATTGGCAATTGTTTTAAATAAATAAAAGATCATTGCCTTAATTGCTGTGTTTCATTATAGTGTTGGGAGCCGCAATGGCCGAGTGGTTAGACCGCTGGTCACATACCGAGGCAATCCGGGACGTTCGGTCCCTGGATTTCCGCATGTGAGAATCGTGCCAGACTATGTCGTTGGCCGGCGGGTTTTCTAGGTATCTTCCTTGCCCGGGACTATGTCATCCGTGCTGTGCCCGGCGTACGGTAAGTTGATACTTTTAGAAACGCACTGCAGAAAAAAAATACTAGGAATACTTCCGTAATTTACCATACAACTATGTAAGCAAATGAAAATGCAATACGGTGAGGTAAATAAATAAAATTTATTTTTACGAGTTCACGAGTATGAAAACTGTTTTTAATAATTATATTCAAAATGAGTTAAACAGTCTGTGATTCGATAGTTGGAGGACGGTTGGGTTGGTAGTGATGTCGTAGAAATAATTATTCTGTATAATATGAACAGCGGCCAAAATATTGAAAATAGTTTAATGGAATGTGTACACATTGTGTTCATTTTCCAGAAATGAAATAAAATGTATATTTACATTAGCATATATTACGATATTTTAGAAGTGACGCATTTAGTGCCGGCGGATGAACAATGTACGTCAGCCTGGCAAATGCCTACGGGAATACGACATTCATACCTTTGGTTACCCTACTCACATTGTACCTTTTTTTTGTAATGGATCATATGTGTGTGTTCGTTATTCTTGAGTTCACATTTTACTGGACTTATCTCAATTCCAGCATGACGATTGTGAACGTTTGTTTTGCGTCTGAAAATATCTTGACAGTGTGAAATAACCGTCATATAAGGCGTTAGATGCTGCAGTTTTTTGGGAACTGTCTTTATAATAAACATATTAAGGCAAACGATTTTTACCCACTATAATAATAGTATCTATGTTAAACTATGATGATATGAATTTTGTTTCTTAAACTGTAATTAAATCAACAAAAATTTAGTCCAAGAACATAACTTCTCCAAATTTGACGTCCATTGGGTTTACTGTAGATATCTGTATTTACAAGAATCTACATAATTCGTTTTTTGAATAAATTGTAATTTTTATTTACTTTATAGCACACACAAGCCTAAGTTGATACAGTTCGAAGAATAAACATTTGTGCATTTTACTAAGAATTTGCATATACTAAAATTGTATAGTTTTGAAAATCTTCTGAGATACACAACTTTTTGCACTTTATCTTTTAGACGCTACTAAGTAAAAGCCGCATATAATCAGTTTCTTACAGTAGACTACTTTAAAAGTGCGTAAAAAGGTATGATTCGTCATGGATCTAACACGTGCATGTTGAGTAATTTCTGTACGACTTTTATTACAAGACTTAACAAAATGTTATGCATTATGGGGAAAGTTATTCAGTTTCTTTGTTGTATCCTAGAAACTACAATGTTTTATTATAGCGTTGGTAAAATTGTGATATTTACGTCCTTGGTGCAACGTAACTTACTTAGCATAATCCTTTATAATAAGCACGGAATGAACTTCTCTTTTTAGTCCCAGTTTGAAAGTAACCTCCTAATTTTAGTTTCTTTTTACTTCTTGTGTAATATTTGTTATCCATTTACTAAAAACATGATATCACGACCCCCTCTCATTACTTCTTTACATAACGCCAACGTAGGGGAGATTATTTTTTATTCTCTGAATTTTTTTTAGAAAATTAAACATATTTCTAATTAATTTAACAATGGATATATGTATATGATCATATTTCGTATATGTAAAACGTGTAGTTTATTGAAAATTTCGTTCATTCTTTAAAACGCTTCGTACTGAATACAACGAATTTTAAGTGTAGGGAAATACTTTTAATTTATAATACAATGTATTGTTACGGATATTTTGACTTCAGCATTATGTTTCTAAGCTCTGGCCTGGAGCTCCTGAATAAACATGACGATACTTTATGTGACACTGCTATCTAATTACGGAATACAAAACTCGGTCGACATTTTTCTATGCCCCCATTGTGTACAGCACAATGTCTACCATTGTCACTTCCTGCCTGAACAAATACGAATAAAAATATTTTTAGCCGCTGGCAGGAAAATATTCTTCAACTGCTAGAAAAAACAGACAGAGTAATCAGCTACAAGGTAATTTGGAAATTTTTTATGTATTTCTTACTGTAACACCCATCTGCTTAGTATTATTTTTTATCCACAAATATGTTGGAAATTATAGCCATTCTTGACACAGCGAATATAATGTTTAAGTAAATGTTGTAGTAATTTCATAACTGTACTTTTAATTGAATACAGGCTCTGTTGTCATTTACTTCTCATTTAAAAACATGCATATAAAATTTTTAGTTCAGAACTATATCAGAAATTTTAACAGCAAATTGAAACTGTTAAATCATAATCATGTATGAAACATTAATGCTTCTCTCGCTGTTCCCTTTACAACCTTACTTACACACACACACACACATATATATATATATATATATATATATATATATATATATATATATATATATATATATATATATATATACATATATTCTATTTAGTATCTCACTTGATCTCCTGTTTACAACATACAGTCATTCTTAAATTCCACTATAAATTTTCGCATGAAAGTTTTCTAGCGAGCTCAACAATATTTTACCTAAGAAGTCAAATAAATGTTGTACCAAATGAGACTTCATAATTCTATTCTTAATCCAAAATCAGAATTTACAAAACAACTATAGTGGGATGTTTATTTGATTAGAAATAATCGTACTTTTATAACACATGGTTTAAGAGTTCTTAAAAAAATTAAAACATTTTTAAGCCTTTTCATAATTTCATCTAACAAATTTTAACACTTTCTCATCCCTAAGTTCAATCAAGGTTTACAGTGTTTTAATGGTGTGTCCAACATCCTTTCTGTATTATTTTATCTTGGTTAAAACCATCATAGCTGTATATTTACTCCGTGACAAACCAAACGAATTTATTTGAAGCAACATATCAGGAGAAATATGAATTGTAAAACGCTTGTACTGTCAAAAGGTACGTAGCTACTTTTCAAAATAGTCACCTCGCAGATTGAGACACTTATAACGGTTCCCCAGTTTTCCAAAATCATCCGCAATAAAAGTTTATGCCTGCCTACTGAACCACGTCACCCAGGGTTTCGCAGTTAATTATTGCTATTGGAGTGTCTTCCTCTCAGCAACTTTTTTAATGCCAGTAAGTCACATAAAAACATCTTATTTTGTTCGAAATTTTATTTTTGGAAAATATATGTTAAGAACTATTTTAACATTTTTCTTACGAAACGGAAGTCACGTGGTGCCAAATCTGGGCTGCAAGGAGTCTGATCAAACACTTCCCATCGGAATTGCAAGCAGTTGTTGGGTTGTGGCAGCACAGTGCGATCGGACATTGTTTTGAAGAAATATCTCACCCGATGTTAGCATACCTCTTCGATTGTCGCGGTGGCCGAAGCGTCAGACCTCTCGCCTCCTACCAAGGCGATCCGGGTTCGGTCCCCGGATTTTCGCACGTGGGAATCGTGCCGGACGATGCCGCTGCTCGGAGGGTTTTCTCGGGGATCTCCCGTTTCCCCCGCCTATTAATTACGGTACTGCTCCATACTCACTTCATGTCACCCTTCACCAGCGCTAAAGAACTAGATGTTAAGCTCTGACCAAAATCTCTTACTCACTCACTCCAACCCAGGGGCGTCATTTCAGGTTTTTCTAGGGGGGGGGGGGCAAGATTTTTTTTTCGGTGACAGTTACCTAGTGTTGCATCATTTTTATTAATCAGGCATGTATAAATTAGAAACTTTAATAATAAAACTTCAGTTTTATGTGCTTACGTTAGCATTATTTAAGTAACAAAATACAACAAATTTATTATATACACTTAAAATTCTAAATCCAGGGAGGGCAATTGCCCCCCTTTCTCCCCTTGCCCCCTCCCCTAAATGACGACCCTGCTCCAACCGCTTGGCTCACAAATGCCAACCTTCATAGCGTAATCCACTATGCACATGTTTACGGTACCTGAGCTACTTGCTTCTGTTCCCGGATCCGAGTGGGTGTAAAGGTTGCATATAGACAGGAGACAACTTTCTTTGTAGAGGGTGTTTGCAAGCTGGCGCACCGGTACAACGAGAGTCTCCGTCTGCGTGGTTATTATGTTGAAACGTAGTCGAAAGATGTCTGTATATTTAGACAGTACAAGTATTTCAAAATTGAAGACACTAGTGGATGAAGGTGTTGTGTTACATTAAAAAGCAATCCAGTTTGTTCCACGAATGGAAGTCTTACGCACCAATTTTTCACATAACGCTTTCAGAATTCACAGAAAAGCAACACGTATTTAGAACAGTGAATGAAGGGGTAGTGTTACATTATTGAACACAGCTGGTACAAACTTTAACGTCAGTTTATTCAGAACTTTGATTTTGTAACGTAACACCTTCACCCACTCGCGTCTTCAATCCATTCTCACTTTGATACAGCCCATTGGACGCTGAATTAAGGTTTGTGACCTCCACAAAATATTTTGTCATTACAGACCACGGCATTTTATATTTTGTGCTAACCCCCAGTAAAGTTTTGAGGGCCTACAAAAAAAAGTGTGAGGTCCGTATTGACAAAACATTTTGTGACCATCGCAAGCCAATTGTTTCTGTGGAGGCTTAAGAACAAATAACCATCTTATTCCAGGTATCGGCGAGAGACTTAATGCTCTGTTAATGCGAGTATAGGACAAATAATGTTAAGTTAGAAAATCGCAAGCAAAATTATGCTTCAGGTGCGTTCCTAACGCTCGTCAGAACAATGATTGCTATCAGGCCTCTTGATTCCAGTTCACTGGTCTTCGTCTCCGGAGATAATCTTTTTCTTTTCCGGGAGCCGACAACATCACAACCACCCACCAAAAGGACGTCAGAATTCCAGCGCAGTGATGAACATGATGAGAGAAAAGAACGTTTTTATTATTTTCATTTTTTTTTTTTTTTCGTTATCTTGGTGGGGCACCCCGGGGCCATGTATTTCGCCAAAGAAAAAGGGGATGAGAGTAAAGAAAAGAGATGAAAGTGTAACGAGAGGAAGTAAAAAAAAGCTATTCCTTGAGGAATGCCAGTCGAGTTATGTTATTGTTATTGTGAAATGTTGAGACGTAACCTGGCTTCTTCGCAGGGTCCCATCCTTCGGTGGTAGTCAGGAAGAGTATGTGTGTATGTGTGGGGGAGGGAGGGATGAGAAAGAGGCATAACTCGCGATCTTTTATTCTTATCTGGCGAACAGCAAAGAGGCTGCCATCATTCCGTATCCTCTCCGTGTCTTATTACCTATTATTTGTTCCTACAGGGTTCTATGCCCTCCACACCCCCTCTAAAAAGAACCATGACCAGGGGAAGGGGTTGTTCTAGACGTGGAAAGAGAGGGAGGAAAGCTGTAAAATTGCATTACTCGCTCGGTGCACTGGGCTGTAATGCTGAAAATAAGCTTCTCCCTAAATTTTTTTTTTCCAGCCCTTCTCCAGCGAGGGAAATATTCCTCTCGCAGTAGATATCTCCGGCGGCGGGATAGCTTCGATTAAGCCGCGTGTTAGTGCGACGGGTTCGTTTCCGTGTCGTTGAGCATTTAAGGTCACCCCTTCCACCCCCCTTCATTCCCCCCACCTGCTGATTTGTTTGTGATAAGGCCGTGAGCAATGCCACTTCGACTCTATGCGCAAACTACGTCCGTTCTGCATTAAAAAATTCGTAATTTTATAATTGTACCAAACATTGCCCTACTCTTATACATTATATTAATAGTAATTTACCGCAAATAACATATAGTTCGGTTTCATAGTTTTCTTATAAGGTCATGTCAAAGTATCAATTTTAATACTTTAGGTACTTACCAGAAGTACAAAATTCAAACAATATGAATGAAATTATTTTGAGTAAACGTAAATGTATTAAACTACAGAATGACACATTTGTTATTCCACGTAAAGGTTGTTTTTATTTTTAATAAAATCTTTAATGCATCTATTGTTTGCAATTTTTTGAATGACTGTATTTTTAAAAATAATAAATAAATATTACGTATACACGGGAAACGACAAAGGTGTAATTCTGTACGTTAATATATTTACTTTCATTAAAAATTATTTCGTTCGTATTGTTGAATAGTTTTTACTTGAAAGTAACGGAAATAGTCAAATTGCTAATTTGATATGCTATTGTATGAAAACCATGGAGTCGAAAAATATTTTATTTCCATTATGTTACTATTAATGAAACGTTTAACATTTGGAATGTGTTCGTTACAATTGTAAATACGAAATTTTCTGTGCAGAATGCTCTTAATACAGCTTCCCCAAGTTGCGCAGCTAGAAGTATTTACTTTATTTTTTGTTTAATGTAGGCTATTTAGCAACTATTCTTAAGTTGGCGTGGTAGATAAATAAACGTTGAATTCTTCAATTGAAATCCACACGTTTTTAAAAGTCAGTATAGGAAAACTGCAAAACAGCAATCCTTGATAATTATATTTGTCAACTTTATGAGCAAACATTTATCCAGAATGATGCATTTGTTAAGTGTGATCTCTTGCGCCACAGTTAAATGTACGATATTTCGGCGTCAGAGATTGTTCTACAGGTACACGTTACTCGAGAAAAATTTTTGCTTAGAAAGTTGGCAAAAACTATTGTCTGGGATTGTTGTTTTTTAATTTTATAAATTGGCTTCGAGAAACCTACAATTCTGTACTGATTGTTTTAGTGCTGGATTATATACCACGCACTCTTAAAGCTGCATGTAGTGGATGCACGAATATTATTACCTAATTTAGTTATTTAACCGGGAAGTAAATAAAACAAAATTAAAACTATATATCGTCTAATACCAGGTTCCAGAAGGAAATTAACTAAGAAAAAAAAAACGTCAAATTTATTTTCAAAATAACTTTTTTTTTTTTTTTTTTTTTTTTTCGTGGTTTATAAATTATTTTTTATCATTTATGGATGATTTCTAACCTGCTTCCTCGATAGTGTTACCGAGCGACATTAGAGGGGTCCCGGGTTCGACTCTTGGCTTCGGCCATCCTGTTTTCGATTTTCGCGTGTTTCCCAGGCGAATGCTGGGACGTTCCCTTCACGACGGTTATTGCTGATTTCATCTCTAGTCCGTGTTCTCGTTTATAGTAGTGCCTTGCCGTATCCAGTGACGTCACGGTTGACGAAAACGTAAGAACACCCACTTACCTTTCTTTGAAAGTATTTTTCTTCAAAATAACACTACCGTATGCGTGGGTGATTTTGAGACATACTTACGCAATTTCATTATTTATAATTGTCAACTGGGAGTAAATATTAATTAAATGTCATGTGGATATTTATTGCACGGAATTTTATCGAAAGTAAATATCTTCATTCAGGGCTACAAACTATTTCCGCGAAAAAAACATTTTTTTGTAATGTCCCAAAGTTACTACACATGTCGAAAGTCAGCCCCGCTTATATTATTTACTGTATTCAGTTAATCATCGTGCCAGAAACAACGTATGCGGGCTTAACGTCTCGTCGACGGCGAAGTCTTTAGAAACAGTGACTGACAACTCAGTAGGAGCTGGGAGAGGATTCGGCCATGGCCTTTGTTAAGGAACCATCCAAGCATTTGCCTGGAGCGATTTTGGGGAACCATGGCAGACCGAAATCAGGATGGCTGAAGTCGGGGATCGAACACATGTCCTCCACCGCCACCTCGCTTGGTTTGTGCCAGAAGCAAGATAACATAATTGCAAAAGTAAACACTAAAGTTTGATAGGTGTATAACAATTTTTTTATTACTAACGGCGTTTCAATTATTTTATCTGTAAGTTGACGTCATCAGGAGGGACACCGGAGGGTACTAGGCAAAGATGAATGTGCGGTGGATCGCTATTGCGTTCTACAGATATTGACGTTAAAGGGACAATTAAACACTCAATCCCGAACCCTGGGAAGTAGCATTAATCTATACATCACCGGCCGGGACTCGAACCCAGCACCTTTAGCCCACTAATCAGGAACTCTAACAACTTTATTAAAAATAAAGATATTTGACACAGCTTTATTTTTATAAAACATTCTTGACACAATAGGAAGGCTCAACCACTATGCCAAACATCGCCTTTTTATTTAAGACATATTTTATGTGACCCTTTAATAAATGTAATCAGACGAATTTCAGTGACTAATACAGACAAACACATTTAAACACAGCCGGACCTGGGAACCAAAACCACCAGTACGTAGCTCACGTACCGTAACCTTGTGTATAGTAGATTGCGCTACGAAGGTTGGCATCAGTGAGTCAAGCGGTCGGACGTGTATACAATATGTACACTGAAAGTTAGATTGTGTAATACCTTAGACGTTATGCTAAATAATTTATCTACGTTAAGGTTGAGTCTATAGCTAAAGGAATTTTGTACGGGCGAGTTTAGCAAGTGACAATTTCCACCCCTAGTTGCAATGGAGTTCGTAAGGGGCCCATTAAAACGTGAGATGGTAGTAAAATTTGCCGTAACCAGAGAAAAATCATTATTTAAACTTCGCTTAAAAACTCAGCAGTTCAATCTTTCTCATTTTATTTGTAAAAAATACAATAAAAATAATTTCCGATATCATGAAATCTCATTAAACTTGAAATTACCACACCTTATACAAGCTGTTGAAAAATTGCACGTCAATATCTTTGAAGAATAATTCTTACAAATAGAGTAACAAATACTATTGTGATGACACAGGCCCCATTACACACAGTTACTGCAGTACAGGCCTCGTGATTAACAGTGAATGACGTGGGCTATATGATTTTAGTACGGTATTCCAATTAAATACGACTCATCTGGCATGTAGTCGCTAACTATAGCTGTAATGACATTCCACAGTAACACAAGACTACTGTGCGATCTGCGGTACAGGAGTTCATGTAACGATTTCTATTCTTGTAGACGCGAGGACTGTTTACCCAAAATACTGACATGCCACTTTGTACTATTCTGTATAACCCCTTACGAATTCCAGCGCTGCTAGTAGTAAAACTAGTGCCTTGCGATCTAATAATATTAATCTTCCTTTACCTAAACAGGGTTTACCTTATCTACGTCAGTGGGTAAAAAAAGTCTAAAAATAAAATATGAAAAGAAGCACCAAGTCCCTTAGAGCGAACCAGTGAGTCTAGCCTTCAAGCGCAAGTAACTGAACTATTACATAAAGATTGTGGAGGGACCGCGGTGGTCGAATGGTCAGACCATTCGCCTCCCAACAAGGCGATCTGGGTTCGATTCCCGGCGAGGTCAGTCCCCAGATTTTCTCATGTGAGAATCGTGCGGGGCGATGCCGCTGGTCGGCGGGTTTTCTTATGGATCTCCCGTTTCCCCCCGCCCCTTCATTGCGGCACTGTTGCATACTCACATCATGTCACCCTTCATCTCGATGTTGAGCGCTGACCAAAATCTCTCTTACTCTCATTTGTGGATGCAGGGCCATATTTATGCGCAGGCTATCTAGGCTACAGCGTATGGGCCCACACTACAAAAAATAATGGAATTAAAATTAATTTTAATGCACTGTGATGGAAGCCTTCTTATAGCAGACAAGACATACAAGTAGAATTGTTACTAAGGCCGAAAAAGCTTCCCAGTATTTCTTACAGAATTAGCTAAAAAAATGTTTAATGTTATTGTTGTAATTGTTTAAAAAACATATTAAAGTTATTTGGAAAATAGTTTCGGTTATGCAAAAAAAAAAATTAATTTTATTGAGTGGGAGGGAGTGGGTTAGAAATTCTTACGCACCCCATATCCCCCCAAGAAAAATGTATTTTCTCGAAAGGATCCACACCACAGGTTCAGCCTAGGTGTCCACAGATCGTAAATGCTGCCCTGTGTGGATGGTACATGTGGTACAGTATAGCTATCGCAAACCGAATGTATATTTACAACTGGAAGTCCGTAGGCATCTGCTTGACTGAGGACGGCATGAAATGTGGCCCTACAATGGCGAAGCGATTAAAAGCAAAGGGTATGAGATATTGGAGGACCACGCCGAGAAAACGTGCTGGCTGTTGGCAAAGCCACGTAACGTAAATGTGCGGGACGTATCCCGCCGATAGACGAACTCGAATTGCCTTACTGGGAGGCGAGTGCTCTATCCACTTCGCCAACCGCGGTTCCGTGTAAGTGATCTGGCTTACAGTGTTTCGTCAATAACTCGCCCTTATGAGATATTCAGTTGTGACAGCATAATTTATTGACGTAATATTAAGAGCCTACGTCACTACTCATGCTGAATTTTCTTAATTTATTCCTGATCAAATATTTATTTGAAAATATTTTCCTAGACCTTTGCCTACTACCTTACTATCTCTTATGAACACTGTATACGCAATATAAATTCATATTTATAAAAAAAATAAAGACAAAATAAAATTAAATATAATAGTCACCTATCATCATACATCAAATAATAGGCAACTGCTAGAAACGATTTAGTAATTTCATACGCAGCTAACTGAAAAATACAATTTTCCTATAATACATTACCGATAATTCGTCATACTCTTAACTTTTTTATACGGAAGTAAGTAATACCAACTTAAGAGATGACACGGCACCAACTTTTAAAGGTAATTCTGTGGTACACCTGCCGCATACTTTGATGACCGTGTACGAGGAAGTAACTGGCTAAATAAGAGCAATAAAACACACATTGTAGGCGCATTTTCAACCACCAGAAAATAGTGGGAGTTCTGTAATGTATAAACTTACGTACAACGTTCTTTGAATGATATTCCTAAGCAGACATCGCTCAATTACGTCCAGTAGTTTTCTAACAAACTTCTCACAGCCGAAACTGTACGAATTGCTCCACAGGGTGAGTAAGCGGCCATCACTTCTAAGTGGATAGATGCGAGTGTGTGAGTGATTTTGGCCAGAGCTTAAGGCTTCTGCCTACCTCGGAGCGCGGCGGGAGCAAGGATAGGGTTTTACATGTTAAACTAAATTCCGTGTAGCTCTGTCACCCTTTTGAGATATCGCTTTCGGATAAAAACCATTGTCTGCATTGATAAGAGGAGAATACTGCGACGTAAACGAAAATGTGAAAATAATTTTATGAATACAGGGTTTCGAGTGTTTAATCGGCATGAAAACACTTATTTGCTCATAGTTTTCAGGGTATTGATATAACTTGCTGAAAGATTCCGTAGCAGTGTGCGCCGTATCGTACTGAACAGTAAAGTCAGTGGTGGCATATATGTAGGTTTGAAAGTGACTGAGATATTTAGGAATATAATTTAACCTGTAACGCCCTATCCTTGCTGCCGCCGGAGCTCTGAGGTAGGCAGAGTCCTTAACATCTAGGTCTTCAGCGTTGGTGACGAGTGACATCAGGTGAGTATGGTGCAGCGCCGGAATGAAAGGAAAGGGGAGCCGGGAGATCCCCGAGAAAACCCGCCGACCAACGGCATCGTCCGACACGATTCCCACATGCGAAAATCCGGGGAACGACCCCGCCGGGAATCGAACCCGGATCGCCTTGGTGGAAGGCGAGAGATCTGACCCCTCGACCACCGTGGCTCGAAGTGGATAAATGAAACTTTCAATCAAGAATAGCTTTACCTGAAATTTCTTTAAGAATACTTACAAATCAAGAAAGTTGTGGGAATGTTTCCACGTAAAACCACGTAAAATCTTAAATATTATTTTTAAATTTACATGCGTACACTTTATACAGGAACAACACTGAGTAAAATAAAATTGTGTATAGAAAGGGCTATATTTGTTTTTTAAAGATTATCTTTAAAATTTACGATTTGAAATGTGATTACTTAGCATTGATGTTCCACGGCTGTAAGTATGGTATTGGATGTTCGCGATAAAGGAAACACTTTCGAAGTAGGGTAAGGCAAGTGGAGTTTAAGTTTCATCGACAGAGAGGTCACATTACAGACGGCGACACAAAGCTTGGATACAATGACAGGAACTAGAAGATGAGTCGGCCATGGCCTTTGTTAAGCAACCATCCCAGCATTCGCCTAGAGCGATTTCGGGAAACCATGGAAAACCGAAATCAGGATGACCGGAGCCAGGAATCAAACCAATTTTGATTTAAAAATAATTTTACTATCCGAAAACCTCTGCGTGACAGGTTTACTGATGCTAAAATAATTTTCAAATGTAAACGCCAGTATTTTTAGATTCCGGTTATTATTGATGCCTAGATATTATATAAAAATTATAAAAGTGACAGATTTCCAATTTTGTAGATTTTGTGGTTATGAAACCTTATATTTCTAAAAATATTTTAAAATTTTTTACTCGAAAGTATTATATACTAACGCATAGTGCTATATAAATAAAAGTCCACTGATAAAATATCTACTCGGCGAAAATATCTCATCGAATTTTGATAAGTAGTTCAGATTTTATTGACGTTTTAGTATTCCAGTCATCCGCTCTACATATTACCTATCCACGCCCCTTAAGGTGACTGCCTACCCAGACCGGCGAGCGGTGTGCGGTGTTTCGGCCGTTACAAGATTATTCTAAAACTGCTCATCGTACATATGTGATATCCGCTTAGTATTTGCTTATAAATAACGTTACACGTGTATTTACCCATTTCAGGTTCACAACTACTCATTAAGGGCGCGGTCAACCGCAATTTTCATCACCATGTTTTTTAACTTTAGACACAAAATGCGACTAAATTTTGCTCTTTTGAAATTTTGTTATTTCTCATAGTTTTTGCGTAATGGCTTGTTAAAGTTAAAATTTTCATGTTTCCGTTTTAAGGACTACACTAAAACCAGCTGACAAACCAAACTTAAAGAATTTACAGCGGATAAATACGTCACAGGCTACAATTTCACGTGCACAAAAACAAAGAATAAAACATTTTTGTGTTTAAGTAAAAATGCTGAGATTAAAAATTAAATTTATAAAATTCAATATTTTTTTCAAAATACAGAAATATTTTAGTTTGTGGTTAAACACAGCTGAAATTGTAGCCTACAACGCCGTTATTCACTGTCAGTTTTTTTTCCATTTGGTAAGTAAGTTGGTTTTAGTGTCGTTTTAAAAACGGAAACGTGCAATTTTTGGCTTTAACGAGCCATTACGCAAAAACTATGCGTGGTAAAAAAAAATTATAAGAGCAAAATTTAGTCACATTTTGTGTCTTAAACAAGAAAAAAAATTATTTCGTACACATATAAAAATAAAAACATGGTGATGAAAATTGGTGTATACCGCGCCCTTTTAAGCATATTTTCATATCAGGCCAAAATGTGTATTTTTTGCTGTCTTATTTGGGTACGCAAATCTAGCCACAGCATCTTTCAAAATGTGCAGGCGTTTACAACAAACACTTTAATAATAATATTTTATAAATTAATTAATACGATCACCTCATGTCACTAAGTTCAGTTCAGCGACTTGAGCATAGAGACTAGGGTGACACGCTAATGCGCGTGCTGTCTCGTCCTTACAGCTTCTGGAAACCTAGGCCTTTAAGGGAGAGAGCTAGATGCTAAATTTTATTTATCGGTTTTCCTCACTAACTCCTGTTTTAAAATATATTTGGTCAATGTGGCAATGTTGAGGCATAGAAGATATTTGTGATGAATTTTGGATATCATAATAGCGTTATACATTCATTTTATATTAGACTTTTAATCATTCTTCAAAGTTTACCTGTAATTCTCTTGCAATGATTCTGAATGACAAACTAATTAAAGATTCCATTAATATTTATGTCAAACCGTTTATCAAGAATATATCCTAAGTCGTGTCAAAAAGAAAATTTTGATAATACAATTTGAATAAAAATTATGGCTCGAAAACTGAAAATTCAAGGAAATTATCTAACACTTACCCTTAAGGTTGCCGTCAACCATGCATTAAAAAAAGGTTGTAGTGTGATCAAAATATTTTTTTTTTTTAACATTGCACTTCTATTTTCATTTCGAGCAAATTCAAAATGGGTTAAAGTCAAACGGTGACTCGATGGTAGTTTTAAAACATCACCTCATCAAGAAAATTAATTTCGGGGTCCCTCAAACATCTTAAACACAGCTGTTTCAACCTATGTCTTAAAAACTACTCAGGGGATTCGTGTGAAACTACTTTCAGAAACATGCCACGTCTTTGCTTACGACTGTCCAACAATAGAAAGATGGGGTCACCATTGAACATTTCAGGTGGGTGATCTACGATACCACTGCACGCCATTTCAGTGTCTTGCGGTAGAGGCGATAACAGACCAGATGAGCCGGCCAACATCACCCTTAGCGACGTGCCTCACTCACACAAACACACGCCCAGTAGGCGGGCGCCTTAAACGCCTAAGAAAATATGTTAGCCCAGCGGCCACCTTAAGGGCGCGATCTACCGCAATTTTCATCATCATTATTTTATTTTGTATTTGTACCAGATATTTTTTCTTGTTTTAGACACAAAATGTGACTAAATTTGGCTCTTATGAATTTTTTTTATCTCTCATAGTTTTCGCGTAATGGCTTGTTAAAGTCATATTTTGCATGTTTCCGTTTTAACGACTACACAAAAACCAACTGATATACCAAACTCAAAAAAAATCACAGTGAATAAAGACATTGCAGGCTACAATTACATGCTCATAACATTAAATAATAAACGTTATTTGTATTTTAAAAAAAAATATTGAACTTTTTAAATTTTTATTTTCAGTTTCAGCAATTTTTTTAAATTCAAATAATTTTTATTCTTTAATTTGACGAGCATGTCATTGTAGCCTGTAATGTCTTTATTCGCTGTGATTTTTTTGAGTTTGGTATATCAGTTGGTTTTAGTGTAGTCGTTAAAACGGAAACATGCAAAAATATGACTTTAACAAGCCATTACGCGAAAACTAGGAGAGATAAAAATATTTCACAAGAGCCAAATTTAGTCACATTTTGTGTCTTAAATAAGAAAAAAAATATCTGGTACAATTAAAAAATAAAAAAATTGTGTTGAAAATTGCGGTAGACCGCGCCCTAAGGATGTTCAAGTGGCAAAAATGCATAATTTTATATTTGTATGACATAATGTACGTATTATAGACGTTACATGTAACTTAATTTTCCACTTGTAAAATATTCTTAGTTGTCATAGTTTTCCCATTGCAGCATGCCAAAGTCAGAATTCGCATGTTATGAGAACATAGTAATAACAATAATCAAGGTTCATACGCGAATGAAATAATTTGCACTGAAATTGTATACTGTGGACAATATGTTAAATTACTTTAAAACACACATCAGTATTACTGTATATTTTTAAAATTGCCATAAATTAAGTAAATTGTCATCGTTTTAAGTATTTTTTAAGTACAAAGGAATCTCATTGTGTGTTTTTAAATTCCTTAGCATATTGTCCATAATATCTAATTTCAGTGTAAAATATTTCATTAGAGTCAGATACTTTGTTTTTGGGATTACCATGTTCCCACAACTTGCAAATTTTAACTTTTTTTCAAAACACTATGGGAAAAGTAGGAGAGCTAATAAATGTATGCAAGTGGGAAATGTAGTCACAAGTAACGTCATAAAGCGATCGCTTCGCCGTGCAAATATAAAATTATGAATTTTTTTGCCACGTGAAAACCCTGGGCTCAGATTCAATTCCACTGACACGGCGCAAGTCCTAGGCAGAAAGCGAGTCGTGGAAACACAGCACGACCAGGTATCGAGTTGCCACCAGAAGTTACGACGGCAGGCGAGCCGGCGCGCCACTCAGACATTCAAACCCTGCCCTGAGCGGAATGAAGACGATCTAGCGATGGTCGAGCAACCAGAAGATTGGACAGCTAATCGTTCACGACCATTTGTGTCTCGGCACCGCGGTCGGCGAGCTGGGAAGAGCAGAGGGGTTAAGACGACAATTACCCGCTCTTGTTCCGGAAGGCTGTCGTCATATTTTCTCCCTCGACCGACACTTTGATTACGGGTTTGGATTCTGCCCCGTCTCTGAGGATGACCTTTTCCGGGAAGTCGCCTCCGGGGGTTGACGGACGCAATCTCTCGCGGCGCGAACCGACCGACTACTACCTCCGTCACTTAATAGCTCAATGAGTGTGTACGCTGCATCAGCAGCTGACCAAGTTGGGTTTACTCCGGGTCTTCCTTGCCCCACATAGGGGTCGTGGTTGGCGCAATGGCTACAGAATTTGCCTCTCACAAAGGCAATCCGGGTTGGATTCCCGACGGGGTCGGATCCCCGAATTTTCGCATGTGAGAATCGTTCCGGACGATGCAACTGGTAGGCGGGGTTTCTCGGGGATCTCCCGTTTCTCCCACTCCCCTTCATTCCAGAGTTGCTCCATACCCACATCTGTAATCCTCACAAGCGCTAAAGACCTTGATGTTAAGTGCTGACCAAAATCTCTTCACTCGTCACACCTGGTGAACTTCTTCAGTCGGGAGATGGTGTATGCTCCCTAGCCAAGGATTATCACCTCACAAGTCTCTCTTATTTAGGTTTTACGGCCCGAAGATCAGCGCTCCCTCCATCCGCCCACATTGCACCTTTACTCGCAAAAGTAATATAGCAGACGGTATATCTTTCCTTCATTCTTCGCCTTGCCTCTTCTTCATTGCTTTTATTTAAATTACTAGGCTTTTTACCTGTGTTCTTATAAAACCTGTCCTCGCCATTCGGAATATGTCTCGGACTTTAGTTACCTCTAGAGCCTTTACCTGAGACTTTCTTTATCGGTAATCGGAATAATTTTAGTCTTTGTTATAAAACGTATGCCACTTATCAAATTCTTTGAGTCTTTAGCCGATCTTGTTGGCGAACTTGTTCCATATCTTGTGGTATCTTTCTTCATACATGATATTTACCCATGTTTAATTCAAGGCCTTCACTCTCATACATACCGATTTACTCACGATTTATCGTGGCTTTCTTTGTTAACGGTGCATCTTAGCACAAGGCCATCCCGGCGCCCCCATGGGCGAGGAGAGAGTTAGTTGGGACCGCCGAACCCTTAGACGGAACACTAATCTGCGGGACTTGAGACAATTCCTGAAAATTGTCCACAGAGATAATTTTTTAGTTCAGTTAAATGAAAGACGATATTCGCTTAAGGTAACCGCCTTTCCAGGCCGCCGAAATGTGTGCAAAACTTGGGTCGTTACGAATAATCTAAAATTGTTCATTGTTAGTAAGTTATGCCGGCTTAGAAATAACATTCAAGGAACGTTGCACACATGTATATGTATACCCGTTCAAGTCCTCCACGTTTCTGTAACGTTCACTTTTACACTGTAGGAAATGGGGGAAATGTGAGTTTTTGTGGTCCTTTTTAGGTACGAAAATCTTGACGCATAATTTAATGATATAAACGCGCACAAGCACCTTTATTAATATTACGTCATAGAATGATAGGATCTCTTCTGAATATATCATAGACATGAGTTGCCGGTAAGATGACTGCACGTTAGTTCAGCGACTTGCACCTAGAGGCTAGTGTGAGGCGTGAGGCTCGTGCTTTGTCGATACTACCGCTTTCGCACTTCTAGGCTTTCGAAAACGTAAAATACGTTTACTCAGGCAGCCACTATAAGGCTTATTAAGTGCAACATAAGCAATGATCTAATCCTCTTGCTTTTATAGGCTATACACACACACACACACACACACATATATATATATATATATCTTTACATACATATATCTTTACATACATATATCTAAATGCATATACATATGTACATGCATATACATATATACATGCATATACATATATACATGCATATAAATATATACATGCATATACATATATACATGCATATACATATATATACATACGCATACATATATAT
>PNEQ01131004.1:26703-45814 GCA_003012365.1 Medauroidea extradentata
ATTAAAAGATGGAACTCAATGTTCATAAATAAAATGCGGCAAATGAGTTTGGTGCGCGCGAGAGACGGCTCACGATGTGCGTATATCGCCCGCTTTTATCTCAAATGATGCGCTCTTTCTTCCACGAGACAACTTCTTGCAATTTACAAACGATAACTTAACAAAAATGTCGGCTGCCAAGAAGCGCAGTTCCCAGACCCCGTCTCTCGGGCTCAGCTGGTCAGGCGAAGCACTCTCTGTCTGTGTACTCGCGACACGTGGTCCGGTCGCCTTCGTGGCTTCCTACCGAGTGTCCCTCTCGAGAGCTTACCTATGGCCGCACCGGCCAGCAACCCCCGCCTATAGACTCCCTTGGCCAATCACAGCCCAGCTCGCAGACAATGGCTGCCACCGGTCACCGTCTCCCGCGCAGCGTTTATTCTTTTCTGTTTTCCTTTACTCATGACAAATACTTATAAATATGTATTACAATTATAAAATAATATTAAAGAAACACAAAATATTTGACATTAAACTTAAAGAAACTTGAATTATAACCTTGCAACGATTTTTAGCCTATTACAATACATACGCATACATATATATATATACATACGCATACATATATATACATACGCATACATATATATATATACATACGCATACATATATACATATATATACGTACACATAAATATATACGTGCACATACATATATACATACACATACATATATACATACACACATATATAACATTCCAGAAACAAACGCCTAATAAGCACACTATGCGAATCTTGGGCTAAAATGTTGTACGACGATTTTATTTTTTCACAATGTGGCAACATAGCACTGTACATATTCCCCTCTTGCGCTCCGCAGATATCTTACTACTACTGTTATGCCCTGCGTATTATTGGTCGAGGTTAAAATCCTGAACAGTCCAAACATGAATCTACGTTTACTTGTCTTAACATACATGCAATAATACCTGATTGTGAAGCGCAAGATAGGACCATTTCCGTTGCTGTGTCGCTTCGTTTTGCACCAACTACTTATGACGTGTATTTTCATTCATCCTGACCCGTAGTCATACGTTTCCTTCACTTCTAATTAAATATTTGCTGAGCTTTACTTTCTAATATGACTGTACATAAGAGTGTATTTAATTACCATACTTCGCACAACGTTCATTATACGTGAATAATACTAAACCGTAGTTTGTTAAATATTTTCACAAAACCAAATTTAAAAAAAAATATATTATTCCCCTTTGTATTTAAAAATTAAGTACAGAAATATGGAAATAATATCAAGTGTAATGCTAATTTATAGATATGTTATCTATATGTTCATAAACATTATGGAAGGGATGGAAATTTATGGTTTGTTGTTTCATCATGTGACCAATGCAACTTCTTTTCTTCATTTTACCGTCAACATTCTACATTTCAAGCCAACAATTTCATTAACGTTTCTCTTTTTCAGTAACACAGTAATAAACGAACTGGGTCTGTCTAGATTTGTGATGCGAATATCTCAGTTGCTCCCTGCAGTTTTGAAAGCATTTCTAAATAACGTTGCTGTGCTACAATTTTTTTCCCTTCGCCTGACCCCATAACGAAATAAAAATTTATTTTTGGGCCAAGATAATTTTCAAACCTTTCTTATTTTCTGGGTCAGTATAATTCGCTCCCGAAACTGAGCCCTTATTCTTCCTCACTTAACCTGTTCATAAATCAAAACGATGACGACTTGACTGCCATCAAAGTTAGGGGCTTCTAGGTATCCCAAGAACATGCGGTTTTCCGATGTTGATGCAGGCTGAACCTACCCCTAGGCCATCTCGAAAAACCGTTGCAGTGCCCACGAAAACCTAGAATTTTTCATGTTTTACAAGAACGTCAAAAAATACCACTAAAAATAATATTGAATGATATATAGGTATGCCACCCTGACAGATGTAAACGGGCGAAAAATAATAAAAAAAATTTTCTGGTTAGGATTTTGAGTTAATTAAGCAATATTTTTCGTTCTAGCTCAGCATTACATAATAATGGTGTCCAGAACATTTTTTTTTTTTTTTTTTTTTTTAAGGAAACCAAGGGCTTAGCCACATTTATAGCAATGAGAACTTTCCATTAACTTTTAAACCGTATACTCACATGGTATAGTCTTCATCCGAGAATTTCATGATACTTGTGTAAACCTTGTGATTTTTGCAGTAACGGCAATGGTGCAACAGCGGCAAATAAAATAAGGGTAGATCAGAGTTCGTTATATTTAATTATATTTTTTTATCTAGATGTAGCAAAACACAGAAATTAAATTTATTTCCATTACTGCTATAATATGAGTAATGAAAGTTAAATTATAACATTAAGTACTCCGTTTTCTCCGCAGTATAAGCAGTGGTATTGCCAGTTGAACTTCCGTTACCAAATTATATTGTGAGTGGTGAGAGCGAATTCTTAAATGTTGCCTGTGTTTTTAACCAGTGCTCCTGCATGGATAATTTAATAATCAGAAAAGAGTTGATCACCATGATCAGTATAGTGAAGAGCCGTAATGTGTTTTTTACAAATTTAAATTTTATTAGTATTACTGGTTCTTCATTAATTGCAAAACAGAACGAGATAATAAAGTAAAAAAAAATACCCAGTTTTCCGAATTACAGTTTTGTTGAATATGGTTACGTGTATCCAACTGACAAATACTGTTTTTTAATCAGTTGCAACTACAGTAAAACGGTACAGATTTAGATAAGTGGGGAACATTGGAGAGCTAAAAATTTCATACTGCAACCTTGAGTAAGAAAAAGTTACTTCAAAAAGTTACAAACAATGCCGCCCTGTTTAGGAAGAAAGTAAGAACTACAGCTACACCACTATTGAGAAAAAATAAGTTGTCTCAATCCCATCCAATTATCAATTCCTAACAGGTTTGCAAATATGTTATTATAGTGCAAACATGTCCTTAAAATCCATTTCAGAAAAAAAAATTAATTTTCCTTATTTACTTAAAATAACTTAAAACATTTTTAAACAATGTACGTTCACATTATTGAATAAATAAATATAAAAATTAATGCACAGTTTATAGATTTGCCTAGAATACCACCATCACATTACAAAGTAAGAAAGCAATATCATTGCAGTTACTGCTTTTAATACGAGAAATGTGCGCCTGCTGCCTTCTATCATTGTTAAACTTGGAAAAACTACAAAGGCAGTGTTTTCTCCTTATAACTCCTACGTACAATTAATTTTACTGTCTTTTTTTGTGTGTAAACGATGCAGAATTTCTAGACGAATCCAACGATACCAAAAACTCCATTATTATTTTTTTCTGGAGTTAATGCCTTCTTCCTAAGCAGGCCATACTGAACGTCTGCATAAAACATTTCATTTTACTTTTAGATGACACGCATAGAAAATAAAACTTCTGAAAAAACTGTCCCAAGGTACGATAAGTAGTAAATACGGGATATATTGCTTTACCTTTCTCCAGAGTTATAGATGAAGTTCTCATTGGCAGTGAAAGCGGAGAAGATGACTTCGCGCGTTGTACTGGCGTAGGTGGCAACCCTGAATTTAGGGAAATATATAAGACGCTACTGCCTTGTAGTGTTAGGCGTTCGTTCGTCAAATACTAGGGGAAGAAAACATCAATAACATATCACCCGGTCCTCCTGGATGGGGGTTGTATCGTAAGGCTAGCGACCTTGGTAACAATACCCAGTGAAAGGCCTCGGATGACGGACGCACAGGACCAAGTGAAAATTGGGATGGAGAAACCAAAACTAGTAAAAAAATCCGGAAAAAGAAAATACCTAGACAAATATTAACACGACGTCAGCTTTTAGTTTAAGTTATAAAGTGCCAAAAAAAAAAAAAAACCTACAGATTCACGTAAGTGTTTTTAATAAATTTATATTAAAACTTATATTATTTCTTCTGGCAAAAAAAAATCCTACTCCCTGTTTTCATAACGGCTCCGTCGAATTAACGAGTGAAATCTCTGATATAGAAGTATGTGATATTTATTACTTACACCCCTCGGCTTTATACTTGCGTATCCCCCTACCCCCTAGAACCCCACTCTCCTGCACCCCTAGAAACTCTCGGTTCCCCGTGGACTCTAGCAGTCGTTTCCCTACCCCCTCCCCAAAAATAAATTACACATCGGCCAATGTATTTCCATTTTGGTATTTTATTATTAAATTTCTGCGAGTGCTATTAGTACGGTCGGAGAGAGGGCGAAACGTGGTTTCCGGACAATTTTCGATTGGTCAGGGCAGGAGGTTTGTGTTCTGGTGGGAGGGGGTTGGAAGGCCGAAGAGCAGTGTATCGGAAAATATGCGCGGGACGTCTCCTGCCTTGTCCGTATCTGCCGGAGGGACGGTTGCGGATGGGTTGAGGGGTAGGTTAAGGGAGGGTTGAGTAGACGCATGTTCCCAGGGTGAAGGGGAAGGGCCGGCAGTCGCTCGGTTCAGCAATTCGCGGTCATTCGATTTCTACAAACCAGCTCGTGACCCTACGAGTTACCAGCCCCGGGAGGTTGGTGTTTGTTAAGGGAGGGGTGTGGTGGAGGGGCTGAACGAGGGGGAACGCCCGGAGACGTGAAGGATCGCAGCAGAAGAAAACACGAAAACAGTCTATGTATAGGTGATTCGGAATAAAGTGAGCACTTCTGTAAGCCTTTTACTATTTTTCTTTCCAGAGAATTTGTACACTCCTGCTACTTTCTAATATAAACGTTACACCTCGAGTATTAATCAAAATGCATTAAATTGTACCGTACTGGAAAGTTAATGGGGAATTTCAGTGTAGTTTCAGTTTTTTAGCCATAATAATTATTGAAGTTGCATTATCAAAATTTTATCTTCGACAAAGCATAGGATATATTCTTGGTAAAAGATTGACGTAAATAATAGTGTAATCTTTCATTAATTTGCCATGCAGAATCATTACATGGGAATTCTTTAAGTTAACCTATAATTCTCTTGCAATGACTCCACATGACAAATTAATGAAAGACTCTACTTTTATTTATGTCAATCAGTTTACAAAAAGAGAAAATTTTGAAGAGAAAATTTGGATTATACAATTTGAGTAATAATATTATGGCTCAAAATCTGAAAGTACAATGAATAAAATTGTCTAATATTCCCCCTTAACATCTGAGGTTAGAATAAACAATATTTTAAATAATTATTCTAAAAAAAAAGTATTTTTCAAAGGTGCTCGGACCATCACGGACCACCTATAGCACGTTTAGCGAGATTTAATTGTTGCGTTATGTTGTCTTGTTATAAGGTTAGGCTTCCAAATATTTCCTGGTGAGGAAACGCCTACTGAAATTTTACGGGCATGTCAACAGTATGAAGGTCATCCAGCAAACCAAACTAGTCTCGAAGTACACAGAAAGCAAATCAGAATTATAGGTTTATCGAAGCCAATTTGCAAAATTAAAAAAAAAAAAAAAAAAAAAAAAAAAAAAAAAAAAAAAAAAAAACCAGCAATCCTAGACTTTGCCAACTTTCTTAGCAAAAAAATTTTCTCGGTTAACTATACGTAGAGAACAATCTCTGACGCCGAAATATCGTACATTTCATTGCGGCGCAAGAGATCACGTTTAACAAATGCATCATTATGGGTAAATGTTTGCTCATAATGTTGGCAAATGTAACTATCGAGGATTGCTGGTTTTTTGTTTCTCTATATTGACTTTCAAGAAGTGTAGATCTCAATTGTAGAATTCAGTGCTAATTTGCTCCACCACGCAGCGAAGATATCAAGAAATTCAAGAAGGGAATAACCTGGTCGGAGTAAAGGAAGAAAATGTATAGTGAGAACAAGAAAGAAGTGTGTCACCTGAGAAAATCTCACATTAAGAGTGCGTAGTAGATAAATAAACGCTGAGAACATTAATTGATTTCTACGCTTGTTCGAAGACAATATGGATAAAATACTCTATGATAATCCTAGATAATGGTATTTGCCAACTTTATGAGTAAATATTTATCTAGAATTACTAGTTTGTTACGCGTGATCTCTTGCGCCGCAGTTAAATGCACGAGGTTATGGTGTCAGAGATTGTGCCTCAGAAGTTCGCAACACTGGAAACTATTTTGTTTAAATCGTTGGCTAAAACTATTATCTAGGAATTTCTGTTGTTTAGTTTTCGCAAATTGGCTTCAAGAAACCTAAGTTATAGATCAATGTTTTTAGTGTTGAATTATGTACCACGCCCTCTTAAGAAGACGTTTCTTGTGGTCCTATATACAGGATGTCCAGTAACAAACTCACAATGAGCACACCTCGCGAATCTTGGGCTAAATTGGAGACGAAAATGTTAATTACAATATGTTGTAAGATTACATTTTATTTGCGCAATGTCGTAACATAGCACTGTAGTTCTCCCTTACGCTCCACATATATCTTAGGGCCGTATCTATAGACCTCTTCCGAATGACAACCAACTGCTCACCAATGCTTTCTCTATGGGGATAGCAGTTAGTTGTCATTCGAAAGAGGTATATAGATACGACCCCTAGGGCCGTAATTATAAACGTCCTCCGAAGGCTTGCTGGCAAGCCCCTGGCCTTTATTCGCGCAGCAGTTCGCTGGCGGTCTTCCACCCTTCCTACACTATAGTTGTCTGCCGATGGATTGCCAGGAGATCGCCGGCTGAAAGGGAGTTGGATGGTTCTCCTTCATAAAATTTGGCAACACAGCCTCATTTTTAGCAGCGAACATAGACTCAAGTGCTCAAAGACTACTGTTATGAACACACCTAACTTTAAAAATAAAATCGTATCGATTTTGTTTTCCTTATCTGTAAACAATTTTGTTCTCTTTGTAGTGGGGCACACGTGAGATATTCGAAGTGATTGAAGGAAGCCGCGGAGAAGTTTGACTATGGAAGATAAAAATTCGACAGCAATTTTTTTTGACCTGATAAAAAATAAAAAAAACATAACTACAAATAAGAAAACTGACTCCGCGTCCAACTGCAACAAAAGGAAATGAGGAAGAAAATCACTGCAGAATGTAATACTTGCGATGTATCGCGCAGAGATAAACTGCAGTTCAAAAGGGGTCTTCCATGTCCCTAATATATATTTTGGGTAGTCGCGCATGTCTTTGGTCATCTATTTATTCATAATAGTTGACAACTTCATCCTTGTGCCGCATGAATTCGTTAAAATTCCTCGCCATTTTTCATAACTGGTCTCTACAGAACAGCTGGTGATTCGCCGAATGAGGTCTGGCCGTCATTCACCTGCAATCTCCCAAAAAGTGGAAACTTGGTGGCGAATGGTTGTTCGCCGGCTATACGCCGCTCTCTGAAAGAGGTCTATAATGTGCAAAACTCCAGATTAGGGTGGAGGGAGATTGGTTGTACTTCGAAAGACGTTTATAATTACGGGCCCTAGTCACCTCACTATTACTGTACTGACCGACCTGCATATATTGTGGGTGTAGGTTAAAATAAAATCCTGAGCAGTCCAAAAATTGTAGTATGTTTTCTAGACGTAACACGCATAAAATAACACCTGGCCATTAAGCGCACAAGTGGACATTCTGCGTATTTTGTTGCCACATTGTTTACGTAAATTATCAATAAAAATTCCGATAGAAACTATTTTGTCTCCGATTCAGCCCACGAATCACGTGGTGCGCTTATTAAGAGCTTGTTTCTTGACAACCTGTATACAGGGCTTTACAAAAAGGTACGTCCAAACTTTCTGGCAACATTCCACACACACAAAGAAATAAAATATATGATATGGACATATGTCCGGAAAAGCTTAATTACCTTACATCTCGTTAAATGTCAACGCAAGCAATGCAGTCCAGATTACCTTCCGTCAAGTGGCCCACCTGGCGGTGAACCTAGGAAGTAAAGTACATTGTAAAGAAACAAACCATTGGGTATTTGGGACATTTTCTGTACGAAGAGTTATTTACGATGACATTTAACGAGATGTAAGGAATTGATTTCTACCACGGTAATCAAGCGTTTCCGGACATATGTCCATATTACATATTTTCTTCCTTTGGATGTGTGGAATATTTCCTGAAACAGCCTGCATAGATTTAGGGAGTGAGAGATTATGTTCAGCACTCAACATCGAGGTCTTCAGCGCTGGTGAAGGTTGACTTCATGTGAGTATGAGGCAGCGTCGGTGTGAAAGGGAGGGGAAAACGGGAGACCCTTGAGAAAACCCGCCGACCAGTGGCATCGTCGGGCACGATTCCCACATGCGAAAATCCGGGGACCGACTCCGCAGGGAATCGAACCCAGATCGTCTTGGTGGGAGGTGAATGGTCTGGCCATTCTGCAACCGCGGTCCATTTATAACTTTAGCAATATGTTTGAATCATACACGCGAAAAAGGGTGTAACCAACAACATTCATTTATTGCAGTCAGAAAGACACAAAATAGTATATTAAAATATTCGCAGTGGTACAAACAGTTGTGACAAGCAGCAAAGGAGTGTCCCACATGCAGAAGGACAGGTAAGTATGGCTCTCCAACTATCAGTCTTTGTAACAATTTTTCGGATAAATAATTCACAGACTCCGTTCTCCGGAGTGGTAATTTTAAAGAAATTCGAATAGCGACGGTCTATATTCCTCTCGTTTACTAATGCGTCTTCCTCCTTAATTGTAGAGAACCATATTCAGTAGTGAGGAAGCATGCATATTTTCATGCCAAAATAGGTATATTTTAACGGCCACTAGAGGTATATATTATATATATTAGAGAGAGAGAGAGAGATAGTGTGTGTATATATATATATATATATATATATATATATATATATATATATATATATATATATATCAGTAAAGCGGTTACAAACTTTCAGGAGAGATAGAGTACACCAAGAAGATGGGAAATCACATAGCAACGCATGGTCGGAAACGCTTTCCTGGCGCAGTAGTGACGTCACAAAACACAAGAAAGGAAGGATACGAACAAGAGGAGAATACATGTTTATTAATCCTAACACAGCAAAACCACCGGCAAGTCTTTGGCTGCTGATGACGATCTATATCTTTGTAATATTATTTATTCTAATTTTTTTTGCTGTATGAAGAACAATAAACATGTTTTCTCCTCATGTTCGTGTCCTTTCTTGTGTTTTGTGTCGTCAATATCACGCCAGGAAAGCGTTTCCGACCATACATTGCTGTGTGATTTCCCATCTTCTGGGTGTACTCTATCTCTCCTGAAAGTTGTAACCGCTGTACTGATACATCCTGCGTGTGTCTGTGTGTATATATTATATATATATATATATATATATATATATATATATATATATATATATATATATATATATATATATATATATCAGTGGCGAAGCGTGGACGTGTTCCAAGGCAAGCAGTATGAGACCCTACCATACACTTTGAGCAGGTTACAGTAGTGTTGCTGAGACCTAGGTGTATTACTGAGAACTAGTTCCTCGCCTCGTACATACTACTGGCTGAGCAGTGTACCTGTCTTTACCAGTCAAATGGTTCCACAGGCAACTGAGAGTTCTGTACATTCACTGCTAATTGCCTCATATCAGTCAAATTTCGTTCTTATTTATATAATTAAATAAGTTGAATTTGATAACTAATTAACGCAAATAATAGTAATAGTATGAGCATCTTTTAATATAATATATGGCTGCTAGTTTTCTTCGTAATGCATTCACTACTCCCCTGCTTAGTGCAGGGAAGAAACGAACCGTGTCTTATGTGTAACAAGATATAAAATGAACTAATACATTAGCTTTTGCGTAAATAGATGCAATTTTATTAATCTACCTATAAAATACCCTCAGACTTCTGCCAGTAACGTTTTGTGCACTCCAAACGAACAGATAGCTCACTTGGAAAAACTCCGTTATCGATGTGAATTACTTCCAATCATATGATATGGCTGTTATTATGATGGAAGCTTGACATGCCATACTGGAATTCGTTTCATTCTTAGTATCTATTTCAACTCATTTTACACTATTCTACTGCATTAAGAAATCATCATCGAATAAAGGAACGTAAGAAATTATTGGCTACTATAATAAAATGCTCGGTTTTAACTTATTTTAGCTTTCAGTTAGAAGTTCACACATTAAATCATCAATTTAAAGTCCTTATCAGCAATGCTGATTTCTGGTCCAAACTCTGTTTTCGTTAAACGTACTTATTATATTTGGTGATACGGCAACAAAGGCATGTAACTTTACCTAAAAATAATATTGCAGGATATTACATACTTTATTTTTTAAGCAGCCGTATTCAGCGAGTGTTACCACGGTAAGATGTTATCATATTTAATCGCTTTGTGAATCGTTACGCAAGTATAACACATTAAATGTTGTTATTGTTTTTTGCAATTTTTTGGAATACAAAAATATTTTGTAAAGGGTATTTATTTGCGTCAAGCCATAGACCGTAGCATGTAGTTTTGTTATGATTTTTTCCATTTCGTTATGTTTACTGGTTCTCAAGTTTTGTATGAAGTAACAATAGAAAATTTTTACTTCGAAATACCATTATGGAAACACTGGCTGAGCTAAATTTTTTTTCGTAAAAGGACAATGTCTACGAAAGTAACCCTATTTCAAGAAATTATAAAATTATGATTTTACCCCACTTTAACGCCGTTAAAGTTTTGTGAAATAAATAGAAGGAAGTTGGTCAAATCCTAACAGCCATTTTTTTCAGCTGTGGTTATAAATTAAGTATGGGATAGAGCTAGAATGAAGGAGCGTAAAATACGAGACATTACTGAAAATATCCTACCAACCAACAGCATTATACGTGGGAAAATCCGAGTCGACCTTGCCGGGAATCGAACCCGTTTCGGCTTGGTGGGAACGAGTTTCATAGCTGTGCTTTTGCTATCTTAGTGACGGAAACAGTACGTAACGTAGCCTAGAAATGTAGAGAATACTAAAAGAATGGTGCCCAGACAATGAAATCGGTTGGCCAAATATTTAATATCTGCTCATTCTGTCTCCCCCATCCCCCACCCCAACAATTTCCAACTATTTTCCTTCTCCGTTTTTGCCCGCTTGACCCCGAGATAATAATTTCAACCGCTTTCTCTCGGATTCTCGAATCTATAAACCGCAGTCAGTGGTCATAAGAAGTCGGGAACATCCCTCCCTGCTATTTTCTCCCATCTTTCTCGTCCCCCTCCCTCGAAACTCCTGCAGCGTATCCAAAATTCGTTTCTGGAAAGCCACCACTGCTTTCGGAATGCTGCGAATATTCTTCCCCGATCCCCTCCCTTCCTCCCGAAGGCCAAGCCCTTTTCCAAAACTCTACCAAGGTTCAACCGACTCTTCTATTCCTCAGGGCAACGAAATAATTTTGAGCGTTTATCAGAAATGGTAACTGCGCCACCCTTCACAGCGAAGATTAATGGCGGTCTACACCACAAACCGTCAGCAGTCAAGTTTTTCAGATAATAATTTTTATATATTTTATGAACTTCATTAAAAACGCGAAACATTTTTTACGGACCTTGTAATTCAGGAATTACCTCACAATTTTTTGTGGGTAATTTATTTCAGTGATTTACTGTTATTTTCTCTAGCTCACAAAAATTTCAATTTTTTTTTATTTTGATGTGTTGTTGTAGAAGTGCATTGGATTCAATTCTATGCTTGATAATTTTTCAGAAATGAGTAATTTTTAGGTTTAAACTAAGCTTATGTAAGTAGTACATATATAACATAATTATAAATTGCTGTGGCATCTTAAAATTCACAAAGAGGTAGTTTCGCTTATATACTTAGTAAATAGTAAATCTCTCATTCTCTCCTTGGAGTTACATATCTGACAACAGAAACTGTCTAAAAGGTATCATGTAAATTTGTCATAAAATCTTGAGGATTTTACAACCTCATCGACTGCGTTATATAATGCTTTCGAGATACTAACAATTAGTGATGCAAATAAATTAATAACTGATACGAATGTTGTGATTTTAGGTGAAAGATAAAATGCAAACAAATTACAGTAACCAACAGGAAGACGAAGATTCGTTATCGTAAAGTCACGGGTTCGCGGTACATTATCAAACAAGTTGCCTTTTATTTTTAGAAGTCTGTCGACGTTTTTCGCATTACTGTAACTGGTGTAATAGATTAATATTATTATTTTTGAATTAGCAATTAATGTAAATATATATAAGCGGCATGGTTTAAAATTATTGGTACAGTTGAATCAGTAACCACGCTCAAACAAAAATACAATCAACGTATTTGAAAAAAGTATACTCGCATGAATTCACTGACCTTCACGTTAACTTGGTCCATCAGTACTGCTTATTTAAAGTACTATTCAGAAATTAAGGAGAATTGATCCTTACCCACGTTAATAAGTATTTTTTTTTCGATGATTTTTGTTTTGGTGGGATATTCAAACCGTTTGACATGACAGATAAGAACTTTTTTTGAATTTCTGGTACAGTTGCAGCCTTAATACCTTCATTATTTTGTAATGGGATACATCCGACATGAAAGTAGTGCTTTATTTACGGGAGTGACTACGGTTGTCGTAAGAGTAACAGAAACCACGACTTACGAATTCTAAAAAAAGAAGTGAACGATAAGTTAATTATAAACTATGCCGTGTTAAAGCGAGAACTTAAAACAAACTCTCTATTCCCTGATTTCCGAAGAAAAAAAAGTAATTAATCCGAACTGAGAGGACCTATCCCGCCTTCAAATACACAGTAAAAAATTGTGTACTTTTACAAAAAAAATCTTTTATCATTACAAACTTCTTTGTATATTTACAAACATTTCTGTAAATATACAAACAAATTGTGTATATTTACAGCTAATATCTGGTTAAGTTTACAACACTTTTTTGTAAAATTGCAAAATGTTTTGTAAAATTTGTCAGGTCTCCGAGGTTTATTTTGTTTCAAATAGAAAAATTTGCTCAATAACGTTAATTTTACTAGTTCGCAAAGGTGTTTACGATATTTGTAACCACTTTAAAAGGTTTCTGACATCTTACTTTCATTACCTGACTTATTACGCTCTGATATTAGTTTACAAGATTTTCCTTGTTAACGTACTTTTTTTACTGTGTAGACTCAATGTGACTTAAAATAGTGTATTGAGACAATTTCAGTTTTAGTTGTAAATAGACAGATGCATAGCAACTCTTAATATTTTATGTCAAAAGTTACTATTACTGAGTAGAAAACTTTTTTTTTCATAGAAAGGATTTATTTGATTTTTTTACAGTTACAGCTGCCATTTGAAGGGTCCCAATAACATGTTTCTAATAATCATGTTGCATTTTATATGATAGAAGTCTAGTTTTTTTAACCGTGTGCCCTTTTCGAATATAAACATATTGCGAATAAGTGAAGTTGTTTCGCTTAGTAAAGAATAGGCGCGGCAGTCTACAACACCGATCATGCGTCAGATGCAAAAGCCTCTTAAGGCCATGACCTTTCATTTATTTCTAACATTTGCAAAAAAAACTCAAATACGTTTTAACCAAATGCTTTTAAAAAAATCGAGACTGTGTACAGTCATATGATAAATAATTTTTGGCAGAGTGTTTTTCAAAATAATGTATCGTTTGATAGCAAAAAAATTATTTTGCTTCGTTTTGGCTTATTTTGACATATAAATATGTGATAATTCAGAAGCAAAAATCTAAAAATCCATTCAATGTATTGCAGCAGAAAAATACAGATACAAATTATGATATATAAGTGTTAAAACTATAAGAATTAATTTTTGATATATGTATAAATTTACGTTAAAATAAATATCTTCGAAGCCCCTGTAAAACTAAAGAGCGAGGCCTTACGGGCGCGGTCTACCGCAATTTTCATCACCGTTTTTTTTTTATTTGTACCAGATATTTTTTTTCTTATTTTAGACACAAAATGTGACTAAATTTGGCTCTAATGAAATTTTTTTATCTCTCACAGTTTTCGCGTAATGACTTGTTAAAGTCATATTTTGCATGTTTCCGTTTTAACTACACTAAAACCAACTGATATACCAAACTCAAAAAAATTACAGTGGATAAAGACATCGCAGGCTACAATGACATGCTTACACAATTAAAGAATAAACATTATTTGTATTTTTAAAAAAAATTATCGAATTTTTTAAATTTTAATTTTTAGTTTCAGCAATTTTTTAAAATTCAAATAATTTATATTCTTAAATTTCATGAGCATGTCATTGAAGCCTGCGATGTCTTCATCCACTGTGATTTTTTTTAGTTTGGTATATCAGTTGGTTTTAGTGTAGTCGTTAAAACGGAAACATGCAGAAATATGACTTTAACACGCCATTATGCGAAAACTATGAGAGATAAAAATATTTCACTAGAGCCAAATTTAGTCACATTTTGTGTCTAAAATGAGGAAAAAATATGTGGTACAAATATAAAATAAAAAAATGGTGATGAAAATTGCGGTAGATCGCGCCCTTAAGGCGACCGCCTACCCCACGTTTCAAACGCGTTGCAGTTTGTTCGTAAACAAGTTTTTTTCTACGAAAATATTTCACGTTTGCACATTGAGCCAACGTAAGAAAAGAAAACACACTTCAGACAAGGTCGAAATCTCATTGTTAAGGCACTATGCTCATTAAAACATTGTTTCTAAGCCCTCCAACATAACTAAAAACGGCCTTTTCAAACTGCCGTACTTCAGAATGTACTAACCGGATGTATGTGAAACTCAGATTGTGACCTGCACCGAACTTAGTTGCAGACTTTCAACCAATAAAATTATATGGTCACCGCTTAGTGACTCATAGTAAAAATCGTTCGGCGGGAACCTTGCACGCTAGTTCAGCGCTTGGCTCGTTGAGGCGACGCGGCATTCAAGTATAGAATTGGACTGTATAAAGCAAAACACTTCTTCACGAATACGTTTGTTGGGAAATAGACTGCTGTCGCAATTTTTTTACTTGTACAACATAATAAATTGTAGAAATAAATTTAAATATGCATCTGCATAAAATTAAAAATTGATATTTTATCATTATATTTCAGAATAACTTAAATCTTGTCCACATTGCGTATAAATTCAGTTTGTTTTGATCGCAGATTTATTCTAGATAAAACAGGAAATGATTGTAAAGATAAATATCCAGTGAAGAAACCCTGTAACCGTTCTCCGGTCTCGGTTGCCAGAAACGAGCAAACACCCTCAACCAGTTTGCAGCGTATTTGCAAACACTGTTGTAAACAGGAGCGCTAAAATGCTCTGTTCACAGGTACCGCTACCAATTCAACAGCTAAAATACGCCTATTGTACCAAGTTGTGTGTCACTGCCTCCAATGTCCTCGCTGTAACAATCAACGAACGACCGTAACTGCCGGGTACATACACTTATACTCATTACGGGCCCATGGCTCCTTGTTTTCTTTGCTACCCTAACTGCAGGACGAATAAAGTCTACCAGGCATTCTCGCTGTGAGGCCGAGGAAATATCGCATTAGCCGAGCATCTTGATTTGCATTCAAATGCGCACTTTTTTCCCTTCCCTTTGCGAGGCCCTTAGTTTCACCCCTCTTCCGTCTTTCTCTTTCGCCACTTCCTTGCATTTCCTACCGTGAACCTTCCCCCCTCCAACCCTCAAGACACCATCACATGATGTTCCCATTTCGTGGGCCGGTGGGACGCGCTTACAATGGAAGTTTAACTTGATTTTTACAGCCAAGAAATTTCTTATTCGCTTTTGTGAAACGTTGATGTGTTTCTTCCCTTCTTTCCTTCTCTTTCCCCGCGTCCGCCTTTTATTATTATTCCCGCCGTCTCTCTCTCGCTCACTGGTTTATTTATTATTCCATCTACATCTGGTTAGAAGACGTAATGTCGAAGGGCGGAGAATCCAGAAGCTGTTCGCCGTCTTGTCTATGAGATTTACTGCCTGTTTTAACATAAATTCTGAATCAAATTTCGGTAATATCTTCCGTGAGATGAAAAATAAGAAGCGGGGGATAAAAAAAAAGTGTCTTATTTATTGCCGTTGAACTCAGGCTTACGTATTAGCGCTCGGCTGGCGATTAAACGCGCCCGTATTACAATGGTGATATAAAATTAAGGAAGATGCCTATTCCGAAATCTGCCGGAAGTAAGAGATTTATATAATTACCCGCGCAGGAATCACCGTACTGAAGGGTTATTGTTGGTTCAACAACGCAAAGTAAAACATCGTAAAATTATATAAGACAATCGTATCTTTGGCTAGCTAAAAAATGGTGCACACGTGAGTAGACTAGTACTTTTATAGCTTCATTTTTACTATGATGTTTTCATCTCTACTGCATTCCATGTTCATTTTCACGTGCTAAACACAAACTCAAGAAATTTATACAAAAAAGAGAAATTATTAGATGTTGCTCTTAAATTACAATTTTATTATTGGCTGAGTGTAATATAGGCCCTATGTATTGTGAATAAGTATAGGGACACACAAATTTCGTGAACAGATTCTGTGAATAGTGACTTTAAATGTTCATTGCCATGATCCTCTTCAGTGACATGATAAAAATGCTCTTACACATTCTGCAGGACCATTTAAGAATCTCTGGTACTTGGTGACGCAGTAATGTTATTCTGACTAGCCTATGCAATTGGGAAACATCTTACAAATACACATAGCAAATAAAGTAAGATGAGCAGCAGATATACGCAATGTTATTGAAATCTAGCTTGCAAAAAAACCCATTTCGCAAGAAAAAAAATCGTCAGTGTGAATTAGAATTGCGCAGGTTCGAGTAATGTTTTGTGAGCTTTTTGGCGTATTTTACCTTCTTGGGTCTCCGAATAATACCGTAAATAGGGATTTATTTGCGTCTCACTGGATAATACTGCACCATCCGATAATTTAATAACTATGAAAACATTTTACTCTTGGTTATTGCTTGGTATTAAAGTAGTGAGCGGTAAAATCTTCATCAATTTAAGAGTTTTCAAACTTTACTTAAAACAAAAACCTGTGGTACAAATTTACCCCGAAACTGTGCAAATAAACCCCACTATACGCAATTTGAATGTGTCTTGCTGGGCCAGTTTGGCGATATAAACTTGCCCAATATAATCGTAGTATATATGTTTGGCTGTGCGAGAGTATCGATAACCTGGACACTTTCACAATGAAATGTTATATTTTAAAGTTACCTCTGTATTTTATCAAACAGTGCGTTATAAATAAAGGAAATTCGTTCCTGTAATAGTTGTTTAAAAGTGTCTGATCTGAAAAAGAAGCAATTCGTTGATTTAGTAACCGTGAATGAGATCCAATTAATCACCGCAAACGTGTTAGTTTTTCTTTTTAAAATATCTCAAAGTACTTCAGTGCAATGAATTCCAATAAGCTTCACTCATTATCAATAAATGTTCGTATTTACTTCACTTTTCAGTCGTGTATACGAATTGATGCGTTCAATTTTATAATTTAAAATTTCATAAAAGGTAACTTAATTTCCTATACAAGATACAAGAAATTTCGCTGTTGCGTAAGTATATATTCCTTGCACGATTAGTAGTTTACATCATATAAAAGGAGGGGGGCACAGTTGTCGAACGGTCAGACCTGTCGCCTCCCACCAAGGCGATCCGGGTTCGATCCCCAGCGTGGTCGGTCCCCGGATTTTCTCATGTGGGAATCGTGCCAGACGATGCTGCAGGTTGGCGGGTTTTCACGGGAATCTCCCGTTTCCCCTGCCCTTTAATTCCGGCACCGCTCCATACTCACCTCATGTCACCCCTTAGCAGCGCTGAAGACCTGCGCTGACCACAATTTCTCACTCGCTCATCATTAAAAGGAAAAATTAAATTTCCCGTAACAGCTATAAAATACTACTTCTCACTTGTCAAATAATATTACATCTGATTACATTCACTGTGATCTGAACTGGTCGGGTGAGATCTAGTAAGGTTGTCTGACCTCCAATTTTGCTGGTACTCTTTATCTTTATGCAGGGTGCACCACGATGAGGCGAACTAGCCTTACACCCCAATGGCGAAAGTGCGGACTCTTTAAACACACTGTTACAAGTGGAACCGAATGTCGCAACCTTGCGCAACACGACAGCCGCATTCGAGGCCAAGAAACAGGACAGTGGAAGGCCGACTTTGACCTCATATAAGAATTTTCGTACAATGGCGCAATACAACACCTCGTAGTGTTCTGCCGCTGTGCAACCTACAAATTAGCGTCTCGACATCAGCAATGAAAGCGGGACTCAACCCACGAACCTTATTCTTGACCAATCACTTTTGAGTGGAGAAACGACGTAGGGTTGCCGGGGGGGGGGGGAGCGTGGACAGGGCTCTGAACCTATGGGAAGCCACAGTTTGCGAGCGAGCAGCGATCAGGACAGCGCACCTTTCTCTGAGCATCGAGAAGTCATGACTTCAGAGCTGGGTGAATCTTCTTCCTATAGCCTTCTAATTTCTCTCTTCTTATACTATCTCCTCTATCTAGTTTCACCCGCGGCCTTGTACTGTGCCGTTAAGTAAAGTAGTTTAGATCATATATTTTCTCTGCTTATCATTTCTACTCCCCGTAGCTAAGGTAAGTGAATGAGAGATTTTGGTCAGTGCTTGACATCGAGGTATTTAGCGCTGGTGAGGGGTGACATGAGGTGAGTATGGTGTGGTACCAGAATGGAAGGGCGGGGGAAACGGGAGATCCCCGAGAAAACCCGTCAACAAACGGCGTCGTCCGGCACGATTCCCACATGCGAAGATCCGGGGACCGAACCCGGACCGCCTTGTTGGGAGGCGAATCGGCTGACCATTCGGCCACCGCGGCCCCCATAAGCTGAGGGATATAAAATATATAACAACACGCAACCTCAAATAATCCGAAAAGTGTGAGTGTAGAGTAAAACAGGAAGACGAATCGGCATATAATTAGAGACATGAACTTTTCGCGAAAAGAAATTTGCCTCACTTTGTGTCAGTGACTTGTGTGCACGTCTGCAGACTTGCTTCGCGGTCAGAGATTGGATGTTTTGAAATTCGTGTGTCGTGGGGCTTTACACGCAAATCACAGACGTGTGGTGTTACAGTAACCTTATTGTGATTGGTACAGTCAAATGAGAAACGTCACA
>PNEQ01131005.1:0-14176 GCA_003012365.1 Medauroidea extradentata
GGTTAGGTTAGGTTAGGTTAGGTTAGGTTAGGTTAGGTTAGGTTAGGTTAGGTTAGGTTAGGTTAGGTTAGGTTAGGTTGATTTAGGATGGCTTTTAGCTGGTGATACTTGGTGCAAGATAGTGCAATTCAGTGTCAGTTATAGCAACTCAGTGCAAAGTGGTGCAGCTTTGTGAAAGAGAATGTAACTTAGTGCAAGATAGGGTAACTTTAGTGCATTTTAGCGCAATGCAGTGCATGTCACCGCAATTTAGTGCAAGTTTGCGTAACTTAGTGCATGAAAGCTCAATTTAGTGCATGAAAGTAAACAGTTTAGAACTTAGTGCATGAAGGTGCAACTTAGTGTTCGAAAATGCAACTAAGAGCAGGATAGTGCAACTTAATGCAGGATGTGCAAGGTTAGGTAAAGTTTGTATGTGTTGGGTTATGTTGGTTGTGGTTGGGTTGGGATAGTTAAAATTGTGTTACGTTAGGTTTGGTTAGTTTTGTTTGGGTTCGGTTTGGTGGGTTAGGTTTGTTGTGTTGGTTTAAGATGAATGCAACTTTTTTATTACATTTTGCATGGCTTAATCAGTTCGTTAAGTCAAACCGCAGAGAATATGATTAAATACATTCGCATAAGTAAACTACCCTATCCACCGACTAAATATAAAATATTGTTACAGCGTATGGAAATATTACGGGAATTAATTAAGTTTAATTAAATCTCTGTGGTACAAACTGGTACGAATGTTGACACTGTATAATTAAAATATAGGACCATTAAATCAATTGGTCCATGGATCAGTCGAACTAACAAACGCTATTTAAAACTAGGTCGTGTTGACACTTGTTCAATTTGTTTTAATTCTTCGTGTTTTTCGTAACTTGATATGCTTATAAGTAATATGGGCGTTGTAGAAAATGAAAGAAAAAACAGTCATCTGTTGACATATTTTCTTGCATTTACGATAAGCTATCAGGACACAGTTATTTATATCTAAGAAATGTTGTTTGCAGTATCAACTGAGCCAGCGAAGGGGAAAAATTGCCTTGATAAATGTGCTTGCATTCTCTGTGTGTGCACTCTAGATTTACAGATTTAACAATATAAAATAAATTGTATCGAGTATAACGTTAAAAAATAATAGCGTCGAGTTGACCAGTAGTGGCATAACATAGTGACATTGTTTCGTCGTGTACCGAGCACTGTGTAAGTAGTTATTAGTGGGGGACATACAGACAGGCCGGCAGTAACCTTGCACAGGGTATGCGTAGTAGTGACAATGTGACATATGATGCGCGCTTCAAAGTCGACCTGATAGCTCCGTCACTTCACTTCTGATTGTCTAACAAACAGGTACACGGCGACATCCATCAACAGTTCAGAAGACTGTCCTATCTGGTCTGACTGTGACGAACTGTTCTCTGCCATCCTCCCATACTAATCCCATTAAGGTCGTCATATTTCATTTATTTCAAACAACTGAAAATAACTGAAGCATTTTTTTAAACCAAAAGCTTTGATAAAATTTGAGACTGTGTACATTCATACGATAAGCAATTTTGCCAGAGCGTTTTTTAAAATAATGTACTGTTTGCTAGCAAGAAATATTTTGCTTCATTAGGCTTATTTTGGCAAAAAAATATGTGATATTTCAGGGGCTAAAATAAAAAAATCCGTTTGGTGTGTTGAACGTATTAATTTGCGTTAAAAAATATATATTTTTGAAACTACTGCAAAACTACATAGCGAGGCCCCAATTTCTACTACTGCTTCTACGGTACCCATTCTTCTTCTTCTTTTTTTAATTACGAGAAGAAAACAAGTATCGCTAAACAGTCTCCAA
Organism: Medauroidea extradentata; assembly: GCA_003012365.1. Classification (NCBI taxonomy): domain Eukaryota; kingdom Metazoa; phylum Arthropoda; class Insecta; order Phasmatodea; family Phasmatidae; genus Medauroidea; species Medauroidea extradentata. Next base: position 1,829 of record PNEQ01131005.1, read on the forward strand.
CTTTTACTTCAAATAAAGTTGTTTTTCAAACAAGATAAATGTGTGGTTCTGCTTATTAGTTGATTAACAATTAGTTTGTTTGTTAGGTAATTAACTCAGACTTATTGTTGTGCATGGTATTGGAAAATGTGTACGATGATGGAAGTATCCCGGCAGACTGCGGTGTTGCCAACACGCCAGCCTAGACGACATGTTGTGTGGTTGGTACGCTTGTGTCTTCAGGGAGAGCCACGGGTGACAGCGGACATCAGCACGCAAGACAACCCTCCCCCCACCAGCCCAGCAACCACGTGCCGTGGGAACGCCTTTGTGACCTTGAACTTGACTCTGCCGTGGCCGGGGTTGTGGGTCGAGCGTGTTAACCATCTCTGGCTGGCACTGTCCCAGCGCGACGTGACGAGACCACCTGACCGCGGCGATCCCGTGCCTCAGTCCACTTCCGGTTCCTCTTTAATTACTTCTGCCTCTTCCTTTACCCCTCCCCATCATCCTGGCTAGTTTACAATCCCGCGACAACTACAGGATGCCCCGGACAATACCACGCAGATCTCGAGTATGTCGTCACAGCGTGTTCTACACCTGCATTGATTTTTCCATGGATTGTATACAGGCTGACCAACGAGCTACATAGTAAACGTAAAGGGGCGGAAACACTTCTTAAGTGAAGCCCAATTGAACGGCTGTTTTGACCCCAGAAAATATGGCGAACAGCAGTGTGGCCAACATTATGTTAAAAATCCCTCATTATGTTCGCATAAAATCCGTAACTTTATAGCTCCACTATATTCCCGCTAAACACAGGGAAAAAATGCCAATAATTATTGTAATATACTATACTGTAATAAAGTTTAAATTAGCATAATCGCTCTCGCCTCTTGACCGGATATAAGAGTCTACCATTTTATCTAGAGTCAAAATACCACGTTCAATAGGGCTTCACCTCAGAGCCTTGGAGATTGCTGTTTCCGCCCCTCTATGTTCACTATATAGCTCGTTGAGGCTGACATTGAACACGTGGTTAAAGTACAAATCAAGTGCCACATCGCCACTAGCCTAGCACTGAACTAACATGTAAGATACCAGCCGATATATTGTTACTATGAGACTGTAAGCTGCGACCAGATAATTACTGTATATTGGTGTGTAAAGTCTGTAGCTAAGCTGAGTACACGTCTATACCTGTGTGTCACGTATATCCAGCTCGGCAGTTAGAGGTGGCAGTTTATAGCTATGTTCGTGGTTTACGAACATTCTTATAATGAGCTTGGTGTGTTTACAATGACGTTCCGTCGTAGTCCGAGGTGTGTCTTATATTCTTACATCAGCACAATGGCAACATAGGGAATAGTTTCGTAGAAGGTTCTTAAGAGGGCTATGTACCGGGTGTAATTTTCCGCGTTTGATGCGCGGAGACAGTGAAGGGATAAGGTTCAGCTCTCCACACTCGACGGTAACCACATCGCTGATATTCGCGGCACCAAACTGACGTGCAGTGTTTTCCTACTTGTCTGTTTCCTATAGGACTTAAAGCGGCGACCCTACAATGTTATTAGAGGAAGGTTTGTAGTAAAGAACAACGCAAGCTTCTAACGTTGAGTTTTACGAATCCATGTGGTATTTTTCCAGTAACGGCAGTCTAAAAAAGCCGTTTTTAGCCACTTAGAGGGGCCCTAAAAACATGTTTCTAATAAGCATGTTGCATTTTTAAAATGATAGAAGCATAGTTTGAACTGTGTGTTCTTTTCGTGGATAAACATATTGTGAATAAGTTAAGGAACTTCGCATAGAATAGAAAAGGCGCGGTACACTTCAACACCGCTCATGCGTCAGGTACATAAGCCTCTTAAGGCCGTTCAACTGGGGAAAAATAATAATTTTATATTTATATGAAATAAGGTTAGCTTCGTAGACATTATTTGAGAGTATATTTTCCTCTCAGGAAAAAAAAATAACTTAGCCAGTTTTCCCGTAGTGACGTTTCAAAGTGGAAATGTGCATATTTTTACTTCATACAACTCTTGAAAACCAGCAAACATAAATAAATGGAAAAAAATCACATAACGCGGACTACGCCTTGATGCTCATAAGAACCCATTGTAATATATATTTGTATTCAAAAAATTGCTAGAAATGACAAATTATGCATTTTTGAATTTTTTTTTATACAGAAATTTTTTGTAATGGGTTTTTGCATTCTTCAAGCAGTAACTCTGGATGTGTAGTTATAATGTGAATTATTTCATATGATAATGTTTGTTAGTCATCAAGTTTTGTATCAAGTAAAATAATGCCAATTTTGACTTTGAAATGCCGTTATGGTAAAAATATCTACGCTCATATTATGTTTGTAAAAGGAAAATGAACTGCCAAGTGACGCCTATAAAACTAACAATATTTCATAGAAACATCAAATTGTAATTGTTCCACACTTGAAGATTCTTAACTCTTCCACATTACACCGCACTTAGTGCTAGGCGGCGGCCTTAAGTGTGAGAAATAGTCTCCATCTAGAATGTTGTATTTTGTGTCATAAGTATTCTTCTGTGTAAATTCCTGGAACTTGAACCTAACTGCAGTATAGAACACATGCTGATAGAATTTGAGACGCAGTGAATATATTTTTGTCGTTATAGCTGTTACAGATCGAATCGCAGTCACAAAAGTACGTTCTTAATGCAAAATACAAAATAGAACAATTCAAGATGGCGACTATCACTCTCTCTTAAATGTAAGACATAGCAGATTCTTGGTCTCATATTTGCTTTACTTTTTTATTTTACGCTATTCCAATAAATTGTGGTCTACACTGTCAATGTCCTAGGAAGTTAACTAAACGTTTCTGGATAACTTATATCCTGCAATATCCATTTCCTTACCGCTGAGTATTGTAATGTATCATTATTGACATAGTGTGTAAATACCACCTGTATAATAGAGTGTGGCAGACATGATGGGATAACAACTAGGCTCGTCTCCCATACGTACAACCTAGTTTTGTGTACTGTCACTACATAGTATTGTGCAACATATACTGTCTTCAACACAACACACAAACACATGCTACATCCGCCAAGACCAGACAGCGACAATATTGCTGCCTGGCAGTTCTTTCTGGACTCAACAAATGTTAACTGAGCCTGACAACTATGACAAATATATCCAGCGGTTATCTGCCATCTTTCATGATATTGCTTTTGGAAGAAACCAATTTCCTTCTTCGAGAAGAGCAGATTATTGCTACGGGAACACAATTATAGGAACATGATTTTGACATATTTTCGATTGTTTTCTTTACTAGGAAAACATACTGACCGTTTCCAGGCTGTATAAAACAGTCTAAAACATCCTACAGTAATATGAGCCTTATCGAGATAAACAAACAAGTGGATGCTGGTAATATATACGTGTAGGTTGTACATGTACATCTAATGTAATGTAACAAGTACATATCGACCCTGGCTGGTTCGCAGGAAAGAAGCGTCTAGGACACAATGTAGGTATGTTTGACGGAGCTTGTTGGATCACGCACATGTTTGTTACTCCACGTACTAACATATAGGTGGATGTATGTAGTTGTAACCTGGGACGTGTGAGAGAGCGGGACCTGACTTGTGTGACACGCTGTAGTCCGGGTGTCAGCTGTCCTGCGGGGAGCAGGTAATTAGTGAAGTAATAATTAAATGAGAAATAATGTAATAAGGAGTTGTCGCGATGTTTCTCAGGACGTGTAGGGAGGAAGGAGTCTTGAAGGAGGAGATAAGCTGAGAGACGTTGGGACAGGTCCTCTAATTGGTCGGCGGAAGTGCGCCAGGAACTGCTGTCAACCCCCTATCTCCCCTCCCCCTAGTCCGGGGCACTCAAGGCTTGGCTCACACCGTACGGACGGTTATATGTAGTATGTACTATGTATGTTTGCCTGCGTATAACATTTACTGCAGAGGAAAGTGTCTTGTCTTCTGAGAAGAGTTGTCTCTAGGTACTATTGCTGAGACCCTGTTTGACCAAGAAGTCAGGATGGTTTAATAGTCCAGGTAATGAAGTTTCTTTGCAAACATATACTATATATACTATACCGAGGAAACTAACAGGTTAGGTTAAATGATTTTACACAGTCAGAAACTTAACCACTAACAAGTAGGTAATCTTATGAAGTAAATCAGTAGAGGCGATAGAACTGTGCGTGCACAATAGCGAGGTTACTGCCTAAGTACAGCCAATACGAACAGACTTTGAGTATCGTGTTTCTGGCTGTATTCATTATACCGAAGGCTATAATAAAAAAGAATAACTAAGACAATGAGAAAGTAACCACTGCGATAGATTGAAAAATACATTAGTTTCCTTTAAAAACACCAGACCATGTCTGTATTTGGTAGGTTAAAGCAAGATGTTGATCGAGTGAATTACGAATGGCATCATGGGAGTACCAGATGTTTACTGTGATTGGTTCAACTTAAGATTTCCACCGTCGAACTTAAGCAGTAAACAGTTACATTTCAGCTGTGTATGTTTCAATTAAAAAAAAAATGTCACGGGGAAAATTTCCACAACTGCCTACGTCTCAATGTTTAAGTTTGCAATAGTGTAAACCCGTTCTCCGACCATGCCACTGGCGTGATCTGTTTTATTCAGGGGTGGAGCTGCAAGTTGTCAGTTGTATCGACAAACGACTTTTACAACACAGCTTCGACTGTAACATAGAGTTGACGTGATCTATTTCTTCGACCTGGGCGGGCAACGTTCATAACATGTCGCTGTATTACCCTCTACATCCCGTTGCTGACGAGGCGCAAAGTTCACTTTAAAAAATTAGGTTTGCTTGAATTGTTTGATTTACTATACAAACGTAATTAAGTCCGTTTAGGGTAAAATTTAATATTTCAGAGCACATTATATAGCTGGAATACAGTCGTTAGTTTCCAACATTGTACACTTAAGCAAACGTGAGTCATGTGACAGTAGGGAATACATCTCCACATCCTCGTCATTTTATATTATGATATCACGTGAAATACAGTCGAAATACTTTCAATAAGCATTCGTAATTCAGAGCTAAACATACCAGCAAACACATCCGTTCAACTTGTAATAAAACACACCAGCTGGCACGTCACTGCTGCCTCCTCAGCCCCCAACAAGCTGTGGTCAGCTGACAGTGACAACTGACAGTCGACATTAAGTTCAAGTAATATCTTAACACGCTGCAGCAGTCTCGTGCACCAGCTGTACAGGGCTCTTAATAGTCTGTATAGTAGCGTCACCTTCTATAGGATACGCTAGTCTGCTCTGGTGTACGACAAACTTCGAGAGAAGTCTGAAATAAAGTCACAGATCTTATTGTTATAACATAATAATTTATAGATAACCAATTACTTCACATGATTTCATTAACATATTAAATGGCCGAAACAGTTGTGGTTTTTTTTATCAAACACTGGCAACATGTTTCATATTGACCGCCCACATCTGTGACAACATCACGTAAACATTAATATCAAGTTATGTTTAGCTCATGATAATATGCAATTTTTATTTTATACTAGCAGTGCGCCCGCAACTTTGCTCGCGTGTGTTACTCATATCAGTTAATATTTGCTTTAATTGAAAAACTTGTTTGTACACCAGATAGATATTTCTGTCATCAGGTGTTAGAATGTCCAAGTTGAAATGTAAACGTATTTGGTGCCCAAACCTAGAGGTTAGTAGACGGTATATGTGAGCTGATACTGTCGAGGAACTTCAGTAGATGGAGGACTGCATAATACATTATTACATTATTACCTCTTTTGAACGACTTCCTCCAAATTACATTAATTTCATCTACCCTGCAGTTCTTGTGTGTCACAATTGCACGTTTAAAGGAATTTCAGCCCAGAACCTTCCGAACAATAGGTCAGAGCTACAAACAACTTCGCACGTAACGTCGAAATTATTCATGAAAACTAATATTTAAAACTAAACAATAATTTCCTGTAGCTATAGAGGTTGTACAACTACATGTCTCGATAGAACTATAGAATCAAACTCTTGTATAATTTTTTTCTCGCTGGCCGTACTTGCTAATTCTGATCGTTTGCCTGGAAAGTTTTCAAACTAGTTTTCCTTCTTAATACTTAAGTTATGTTATTAAAAACTTGCATTACTTTTTTTAGGTACTTACGTAAGCATCATTCTGTTTCTGACGCGAACAACACCTCAATATCTCTACTGGTTAAAATAAAAGTATCATCGGCTGATATAAAATACATTTTATGCCTTTTTAACCCTTTTGGTGTTGAATTTAAGAAAAATCATAACGTCACATCTTAAATATTTGTACAAGTACCGAAGTGGAGTGAAAATCACGACGATAGCCCGTTTAATCAACACACAATCGATCATTCATTCAAGATCACATATCACCCCTGTACAGTACTGAGAGTTAGAAATTTGAAAAATCTTAAAAACCTCTTAGTGGCCACATACCTTCTCATCATCCTGAAGAAAAAATAAACTGAATATCTCGATGGGTTCAATATATATCGAAGATTTATCTAAAACACATTCCAGGTCTTTTAACCTCCTAAGTGACTAAATTTCGAAAAACCTTTGAGTAACATTTTAGACTACTGTACTGGTGTCATTTGGACGTGAAAAACATGACAATAGCCCGCTGGGTTCAAGATATATCGACGGTTAATTAAAAACACATTTCATCACTTTTCATTCCTTTTCTCCGCCTTAGGTGACGAATCATGAAAGGTCTTGAAATTACTTTTCAGGTACTTGAGTAAGCATCAATCTTAAACAAAAATAATGTCGCTATTTAAATTACGAATGTGGTCGATATATATAGGTTGTAAATAGAAAACACATTTTTTCCTTTCTTTACCTCCTTCGGGACGAATTTGGAAAATATATTTAAGTAGTGTTATGGATATTTACATAAGCATCACTATAAAGCAAAGAGTACTTTGATATCTTGAGTGGTTGGATGCATATGGATGAATAATCTAAAACACATTTCACACAATTTCATCCCCTTAATTAACAACGTCGAAACGTCTTGATGTCCTATTTTAGTTATTTGTAGCCTATATGTAACCAAGTGAAGTAAAAATAAATATGATAGCCAATTGTGTCCCAAATATATAGACGATTGATAAAAACATATACGCCCCCTTTTTACTGCTTGGGGGTCGAATTAAAAAAAATCGTAAAACTAGATTTAGGGTATTTACGTAAGCAACATTTTGAAGTGAAAACCAACTCTGTATCCCAAAGGTTTTGGAAACACGTTTAAGGTCTTGTCATTCCCTTAAATGTTGAATTTCTAAGAATGTTGAAATTGGTTACTATGCATTTTTATGTGCGTCCCATTGAAGTAAAAATCACGATGAAAGGCCATCTAGTTCGATCTCTATCGACGTTTCTTCGAAAATTCTTTTCACCTCTTTTCGCCCATTTTCACCCCGTTAGAGGTCGAATTTGGAATAATCCCTTCTCAGTGCTCGCCTACGACCTGAGGGGAAACCACACAAAAAATTTCACGATTCTAGGTCCAGTTGTTTGGGCTGCAGTTTGATATGTCAGTCAGTCAATTTTCTCTTTTATGTATAGAGATTTGACAGAACAAAACTAAGAAAGCTGAGCTATAAATGCTTCGTTAAAAAGAATGCAGCTGTAAAAATGTTGTTGGTCCATCTTACATTTAAAATACAACGGGTGAGAACATAATAATTACTTTCTGCACTTGTGGGTATTATTTATTATTATTGTTAGTAATACAGCATTCAGGGGGCGGCATTTAACTTGATTTGGCAATAATTTATGCTGAAAACGTGCGCATAATTATGAATGTTAGTACAGACTACAAAAAAAAAAAAAAAAAAAACAACCCAATACGTAAACCTGTTGGCGTGTATTTTGCCATTGTGATGTCATTCCTTTAGTTTAATCCCTTGAGTAGTTGAGCCGGAGCCGAAGTTTTCTATCACAAATACATGAACTTAACACATCGCTTCCAAAGTTTACAGAACTTTTATATATTAATGCTCTTTTATTGTATCGGTGTTCTTTTCACGCTGAATGCAAGTTTCACAAAAAAATCATATTGTAAACCTGTGTAGCAGTCGCCCATAAGATCCCACATCGCTAATCATGACCTTTATTTTATTTTTCCCTGATTTAAGGTTTAAGACAGATTTATTTTGAATGTATAAACATAGAAGATTAGTGAGTACCTTAACTTGCATTACGCATTATATCTTATTAACTGGCTCATAACTACGCAACACTTAAGATTATATAACATTCAATACAAAATTATATTTGGCATTTAATGAAAGTTAATTGTAGCACTCGTATAAAGTGTGTTTCCAGTTCTTCCTGTGACTGAGGTTAACGCTAGGTTAGTTTGGTGCGGACAGCGGCTGGCAAGTTGTTGGCAAGAGGAGGTCTTTATTCTGATCTGCTGGAGGGAGCTTCGTCCTTCGGCAATGTTCGGTTTTCACCCGAAGTTATCTTCATAACTGCCAACATGAAATAAAGTCCTATTTCTGACCTGTACCAGCGCTGATATCGACTGATGTCCCTTGCCAAACTTATCCGTAAGGAATTCGATCATCTTCCTAACATGTAGTATAATATTAACTTTACCCTGACTACACAGATATGAGAAGATGGATGAAAAGTGATGCAACTTCACAACTGTGAGGATAAGTGTTGCAGTTGACAGTGTAGTTGCTGCTTCTTTCTGTAGAAGGAGAGTTACAAAGTACATAAGCACTAACACATATTCAATACGAGAGCTGACCTGTATGTACCTCAGTCTGCTTATACTTAAGATGCTAATCAAACGGCCGGAAATCAATATTACGTTGTCGCACGACGAGGGACTAAATTAACAGAGGATAAATAGTTTGTGTTGGACTTGGATATACAGAAAAACACCCGTGTGTGTGTGTGTGTGTGTAAAATTATGAAGAGCGAAAGAATTAAATTGCCACCGTACTAACGAAAATAAATCTGTATGAAAAATATTCAGTTTTTTAATGCTATAAAATCATTCAAAAACGATGTTTAATTTATTTCTTACATGTCTCCAACTGTACCAACCTAAATTTCTTCACAACAGTAACAGCACAATGTCTACCTCTTATTACTAAGTTGATACGTAATAGGCCTTCGGCTCTGTGTTTATGTGTACAATATTCTTCTCGCAATACTATGTGTTGATTGTAGGCTAGACGTGTACTGGCGCGAGCAATATATAAGATGACATTGAAACATTCTTCCTGCCCACAGTGTACTACACTAGGTTTATTATTTACGAGCTGGTTATATCCCTCCCGTGAGAGATTTCTTGATACGCCAATGAAGATCCTTGTCAACATAGCGAGTGAATATATATTTAATAGTCTGTACGGAGGAAGGTAGCGTGCTGTGACGAGCCGGAGCGACTGTTGGCCTCGGCTGCGACCGTGCGGCCAGCGTGAATGAGCAGCTTCCCTAATTGGCCGCTGGGAGCGCGCCGAGCGATGCATATCGCGCATGAAGGTAACAAACAGCCTTAATTACGGGCCGCTGCGTGACGGAAATACGCGACTTCCCTTCATATGCGCGCCGTCAATTACCCAGAAATTTATTCCTCGGTGATAACGCACACCAAGAATGAGGGGATAAACTAGTTTGTCATATTAGGCGCGCTGTACTTGAAGGAATTAACATGAAATTAGAATATTCTTCGGGCTGGTCAGGGCGGCATAACGGTTTGCGCAGGCGCACTTCATCGTACATCTTCAAGATGGCGCGACAAAGCTAGTTTACGACTGCATATGTAATGTCCGGGGTGGGAAACTGCTTTCCACGAGGTCGATGGCCTACACCACTGTTTGTTCTCGACCTGCGCCAGAGGTTTATGGATGTTAACATTATTTTCAGTTCAAAACGCAAGTATTTTTTAAATTCAGTTACTATAAAGACCTGGATATTAACATATTAAAAATTATAAAAACTACAGTTTTACATTTTCGTAGATTTTGTGGTTTCAAGCCGTTATTTGTTTAAAAACAGTTTTCCATTTCTTACTCGAAAGTAAAGCATGCTACCACATAGTGCTGTGTAAATAAACGTTCGCTGATAAAACATCTACTCGGCAAAAATCTCATCGAATTTTTATGAGTAGTTCAGATTTTATTGACAGTTGAGTGTTCCAACCGTCCGCTTGACATCCTACCTTACAATATCCCTTCAGGAAAACTACATTAGTATGAGGTAGGAGCGCCATATCTGGGCCAGTTATACATGTTCGTGTGTGTAGCCACGTGACAAGATGTTGGTAGTGCTTCTAGGAGCATCATTTGTTGTTAGTACTTGTAACTGTTCGACTGGAAAACTGCTATCAGCGTTCTTTACGTACTAAAACCTAATTACTAGTCTAAGATGAACATAATTATTTTAAAATGTTTGTAAACACGACATTAGTATGATCAAATTCAAGATTTAGGGTTCAGTAATTAGTTTGTGATGGTTTATATCAAGGCGTTCTGAACACGAAATACTGAAAAGCGTATCAAATCGTTCATGAGTTACCGAACTATCGACTGAAGATATAACGTAAGCCAGAGAAACACACGAGAGTTCACTGAAATATGAAGACTGGTTATTTACTATTCGTTGTGTTAAGGTTAATTATATAACAGGTTGGTAAGCTCAGGGGATAATTTCCGCCATTAACTGCGCAGGTCTCATTTCCGGTTTGAAAGCATTCGTGATGGTAACAATTGAATTATTCCACTATTTAAAAAAAAAATTGCTGAAATTACTTTGTTTTCTAAGGAAAAATTTTTAATCAAGTGATGTTTCTTTTTATCTAAGCAATATAGTGTTAATATTAATTGTCATTTCTCAGCTCTCTACCCTCTCCAACAATACTACAGAAAATGCGTCCTCATCAAACTCGTTATCTCCTAACCTGCAGTAGATTAAACACTCTCATAATATAACATCTCGACTGGCGCATGGATGGCGTTGCATCGTGTCACGTGTATTATTTTCTACAAGAAACCGCTTAACTTATTCATATAATGTTTATCTACGATAACAACACACACTTGAAACTATGCTTCTGTGTTTTTAAATATTCAGAGCGCTTGTTAGAAATACGATATTCTGCCTTCTCAAAACTGCTAAAAATGGCTTATCTTTAGACTGCTGTAACTCCGTAAATTCGTAAAGTGCGACTCAAGGGGCATACTTCGGTCTTACTTATTACTATCCAAAAATAAAATTTTAGGATCACCACTTTAAAGTCCCATAGGATAAAACCTTGCACACCACTTTGACGCACTGCGAATAGAGGCGATATACTTCCCGTCTAGCGTGATACTCTGGCCCTTATCACTCGCGTCAAAGGTGGACATTTGAAAACAATGAAGACTCCTCTTGAGAGTTAGTGGACCGGACGTGTGAGACGTGCTGTAGTGTGGTAGAGAAAGCATTTTTTCTTGTATAAATATTTAAAATGTTTCCAATGCGTTTATCTACGAAAAGAAGACACAATCAAACTGTGTTCCTATGATTTAAAAAATGCCGTCCGCTTCTTAAAAACATGTTTCCCAAGCTCCTCAAAAGTGCTAGAAATAGCTTTTTCGCGTTGCTGTAGCTGAGAATATATCGATCGTAATCGTAAAAACTAAGCCACAGAAACCTGCATTGCACTTCATCACAAACGTTCCACAAATAAAACAACAGTGTCATAGTTTGAAGTCCCATTGAAAAATACATTCTACCAAAACACTGCGGGCTAGTTTAGTCCTTCGTGCCTAGAGGCGATGATGAGATGTTAAGGCCGTGCTACAATCAAGTTGTCCCATGCTGTGTCCATTGGACACTGCGCGCCGATTGGCTCAAATGATCACGTGACATTGTCCCCTGTGTCCCTTGCTGTCTCTTTGTCCCATGTCTCGTCTTGTCCCATGTATATGGCCAATATTTATAAATTTGTCCCTTCGTCCTATGTCCTTTGTCAAGTTAAAGAAGAAGAAGAATTACCAAAACATTAAACGCCGCCAAAACTAGCTCGTAAACATAAACATTCGTATTCATAATGTCAGTAGAGAATGTGGAATGTAAAAAGAGCATTATTTAAACAAAAAAAATAATATTTAAACCAAAATAAGCACCAATAAGTTTCACATACGTGACTAATTGACGAATTTTTTAAAACAGCTTTTAAAAAACACCGCTAATACTTTTTTACTAATCAACATGTATAATTATTGTCAGTCTCCGAATCCACATAATAGGTATATAACAAAATAAAGGGCGATCGAAAATACGAAAACTCCATTAAAATTAACTGCACTC
>PNEQ01131006.1:0-14269 GCA_003012365.1 Medauroidea extradentata
AACGTGTCTGTGACACAGGAGTAATTGTGTGCATAACTAATTGTGTTGTGAGAGTTCTAGTTGATTACTGTTTTGTGTATTTCGTAGCTTTGTGAGCTATTAAATCCAGTACTTAATTTAACTCTTTTATTTGTAATTATAAGACCTCTATCCCAAAGAACTCATGGGAATTGCCCACATATAAAGTTTGTGCTCTCAAGAGTGATAGACAATATTATTGGATTTTCAGTTTTTGAGCCATAACATTTTTTTAAATTGTATTGTCAAAATTTTATTTTCGACAAAGCAAAGGATATATTCTTGGTAAACTGTTTGATATAAATAATAATGGAATATTTCATTAATTTGTCATGCAGAAACATTGCATGATAATTATAGGTTAACTTTTAAGAATTCTCTTGCAATTATTCTGCATGACAAATTAATTATATATTCCATTATTATTTACGTCAAGCCGTTTACCAAGAATATATCCTATGCTTCGTCTAAGATAAAATTTTGACAATACAATTTTAATAAATGTTATGGCTAAAAACTTAAAGATACATTAAAGTTGTCCAACACTCCACGTTAATACGAGAGCACTTGTGTTTCGGCGCTGACGTTGCAGAGGTGAGGCACGCCTGGCTCGGCGGCCAGCTGGTGAACGCTACGTGGGTGTGGAACAACAGTGGCCAGGGAATCCCTGACTCCGAGGACACAGACAACTTCCTGCCATGGTGCGAGTTTCACGACCAGCAAGACATGGGCTACCTCAACCTGGATCGTGAGGACAACACCAAGCCTCTAGTGTACGGACTGTCGGGCAACATCACCCAGCCCTTCTTCTGCAGTAAGTATCATTATTATGATCCCTCTCTTAGAATAACAGGTCTGACAATGGGATATGGTTGTTTATACTACTGGTTATACTATCATAATAGAATGTATCTTTGACGAGTTTTGTGAGGGTAAAATTTCTACCGCAAGTATTGCTGTCATCAGTAAGTGGCCAAAGTTATGCTGGCTCTTATACAGAGAACTTCGGGTGCATAACCAGACGTTGCGGAAGAACAAAGTTTTCTTAATAAGCTTCAACACAAATTGCGGCAGAAATCGTCTCTTGCCAAGCTAATAAAGTTGGGCGTCAACCAAAATGGAGTTATAACAAGATCCTCCCTTTGATTGAGTTCGGTGCCACTGACACAATTATGTTGTTTTAATATCGTTGTAAATGGAACGAGTATCTAGTCCCTGTCCTAGCCGTTACGGTCACTGGTACAGGATGACCGTGAGTAGAGAACCGGATATTTCGCCGCTTCAACGACCATCCGGCTGGACTCCAAAACCTTGTGCACAGTCTGTCCTCAGCTTCTCGTTCACTGGCTGCTCCAGTTAGTGGTTATTTTACATCTGACAATATATAGCGCGGAAGTCAATAATGCATGCAGGTCTGCTATTGGTTCACAGTCCTCAAGAATGATTTTCAGTAACTATTACCACCTCGCGAAGGTAATTAACAATTTCAGAAGTTTGAAATCTAACGTCTTCTCAAATGAATTTGCGAAATTCCTGGGTCTCTATCCATGAGGAATGTTGTCATTATGAAAGAGCTATAAAACGGAAAGTTTACTAACGACATTGGTTGAACGTATTAGAAATGTTCGTAGGGGGATGGCATTACGTTTATGTGGTGAAAATGATATCAGGAAGGTGATTTTCATCTTCCCTGATGCCAGATTCGATTGTGTTCACGAAGCTCCTCATCCGTTCTACAGTCTCCACACTGATGAGCTCCACCTCCCTATGAATTACATTCTTCAAGTCATTCTGTGTACGACGTTTGTCTCGATACACCCGATACTTCAAATACCCGCACAAAAAAACTCTCACATGTTACCACCTGGTCACCGTTCCTCGCATATGCGTCGTAAGTAAACATGCGCTGTTCCACTAACCACTGCTCCATTCCTGCTGAAATGGCAATGCATAGCACGGTGACTGGCCACGCTCTGCTCCCTCCATGTCCCGCTTCGTTCCATATAGTACGATTCATAATGACAAAGCTCTTCGTAGTCAAACTGCATGATCGTACACATCAATACCAAAACAACAACACTACACTGAGGTCAACTCAACGTGTGTTGCTCAATAGGCTTCTACTGTTCAAATCTGTGTTTCTAAGATTGGGGTTGTGTTCACGTTTTCTTTAAATTTTACTACGCACAGTTCAAATTTTGTTTTTATACGGCCATGTTAAATTTTCTTAAGAATTTGAATTTTATGTTTGATAACCTTAGTCGTATGAATCTGTTTATCACTGTTCATATCATTCATACACATTCATATAATTTTGTGTTGTTATTTATTTTCCTTTTGACTTATTCTGTGCAGACATAGTTACGTTTTCCACCTGACGTAAACAAATGTCAGCCACGTCACTAGAAAACTAACGCGATTAAATTAATTTACTGAAAGTGAAAAATTAAATATAGGAAATAAAAGAAGTATCTGCAAAGCCTTCGAACCTGGAATTTCCAAAATTTCTCGTAAGTTTAAACACTTTCTATGAGACCATTCCTCCCTATAATAATTAAAATTGATTATGCGTTTAACTGCTAATACTAGTACACTGATGTCACGAGCCTACGACATTGTAATGTTATGATTTTCCATTTACCATTATACACAAATATTTATGTTATACGTTACTTATTAGATTTGGAAAATAAAAGGCGCTGTTTATATTATTTACAAACATTATGTGTAATTGTTATCGAAATGTGTAATAATCGTATTACTTCACAGAAGATTTTATTTTTTAAATTCTTTATTTAGTTGTGATATTGACTTGTGTGTGAATAGTTTGTGATTGAGTTCAGATCTCCGCCGAGTTGTGATTGGTTCTAAATTTTCATATGGAATTCGTGTGAATTTTTTCCTCATCTATGAACTAATAGAACAAAATGAAACGTAATTTTTGCGTTTCTTGTTTTCGAATTCGTTTTCAAAGTTAGCTTAAGTTCGTATTTTGTGACATATGCTACCTGCTACAATAGTTAGTTTATATGTAGTTTTATTACTAGTATCAGTGTAAAAACACGAAATGTTCTGCTTTGAAAGTGATATACAGTAATTTGTAATTACTATTTATACTTGACTAGCTGGTACCCGCAACTTCGTTTGCGAGGTTTTCAGTTTAAGAGGGCGTGGTACATAATTCAACGCTAAAAGCATTAATCTATAAATATTTCACTTTATATTTATTTTAGTCGAGGGGAAGGTTGAATTTATGACACCTAAAATATCACGTCTTACTGAGATCGGGAATTTATTTCTCTCAGTAATACCTTACTGTGTTGGGGATATTCGCTCCTCCCACACTTTTTTTATTAATTGTAATTTTCAATTCAGGCAGTCGAGGATGTCGTTTCTTACAATGTTCTAACACAGTTCCACCTTACATCCTGTTTGTTGACCTCTTCGCCTTTATTACATATATTATTGCACATTTCGTTGACAAGTAGTTACACAATTAGATTGTATTAAAAGCACCTCTTCTTCAAACAATGTTGTCTATTTAAACTAAATAAAATAAATTAATATATACTCATAATTTAGAGCACTATGTATGGTTACATTTTAGAGTCAAATAATATAATAAACTGTATGCTAATGTAATATCTATTTTTGTGATAAACCTTATACATTTTCGCAGGCAAATGTCAAGATGACGAGGAAACCCCGCAGGCCGTTTCGGACAATGCAAAAATTATGAAATCAAAAGACTTCGTTATAAATAAAACTAAAAGTTTTATTTACTCTCCCGGGTTCACCGGAGCCGACATAAGAGAGGTTTTCAAGCAAAGAAGTGACTTCGACTCAGCTCACAAAGTTGCAGGTAACTCTGTAGCTGCGAAGGGAACTTTACATGGCAAGGAGACGAGAGAAGACGACACGCAAACTCGGTTACTTGAGGGTATTGAGGCACGTGACGACAATTCGCTGTCTAACTTAAGCGGCACACGAAGAAGCAATGACCCTTCGTCGAGGCAGGACGCGAGAGTCGCGGAGCAATCTGATGACGTCAAAGCTGACGACGTGAAGAAGACATTGTCGTCGTCTGGTCAATCTGCAGAGATCACAGGTACTGGCAACCGGACGGTGTTAAGCAGGAAGGAACTAAACCACAAATCAATTTATGACCTATAACAAGAACAAGTAAAATGAAAATCCACGACGTGTTTCTGGGCCACACTGTATATGAGAGAAGGTCAGGGTGAGGGTTGGGCCGGTTGCTCGACTAGCGAGGAAGGCCTGTCGCCCGTCCGGCCTGACGAATGGATGAGCTGAGGTGGTATGTTTGATGAATGTGGAGCAGCGACGGAATGAGTGAGGCGGGGGAAAACAGGAGTTCCCCGAGAAACCCGCCGGCCAATGGCAACGTCCGCCACGTTTCCACATTCGAAAAATTCGGGACCGAACCCGCAGGGGATCAAACCCGGATCGCCTAGGTGTGAGGCGAGAAGTTTAACCCCTCGACCACAGGGGCCCTTAAAAATAACAAGTATTAAAGAAAAACAAGAGCCCAGAAATAACTGTTTATACAACGTTTAGATACACACAGTAAACATTAACCTTGAATATGTCAGTTCCAGAGAACCTCGTATTGGTTCCTTTATGCCAGAGGCGTATCGTGGTCGTGTTCCAAGGCATGCAATATAAGCTCCGACCACAGACTGAACAGTAATACATGAAATGACGTGGCGGCTCTTTTGATACAAGTGAACTTCGTCGCTTATTGGCTTCCCGAGTTTGTTAATACCAGCCTCCGCGTGTCTGTTTGGCTCCTGCATGTTACGGCGTGTTTCCTATTGGCCTGGCTACCGGTTAGCAGGGCAGCCGCCTACGCTGATTGGCCGTAGGCTTATCCGCCATGTTGCTGGCCAGGCAAGCCATTTTTCTGGCGTGTGTGACTGAGTTCGCTGTCCTGTCGGCTATTTCACTTCTGTATTCCTATATCTTCTGTGCTCCGACTATACGCTTTCATCACGTGGACTCAGTGTGCCTACCTGTCATGTGCAATAAACATGAGTTGTGTTGACCGAGGTGTATTATTGGACAATACGTTTCTTGCCTCTTGTACGATATTGGCTCAGGTCTGTACGTACCTCCTCTGGTCTAATGGGTCCACAGTCAACTCGGTGTTGTGTATTGTCACTGCTTATCACCGCATGCCTTGGAACACTACCACGATACGCCACTGCTTTCTGCATAACCATAGCCATCTTTAGTAGAAGGCCGCGGCCTTAGATCTGGCAACTCTGGCAGGAAGGGTCATTTTAACACTTATTTTAGCTCTCCAAAAGCAATGGCTTTACCTGATTCGTTATTCTGCTCTACAAACCGACGAATCAGGGGAAGCCACTGCCTTTGGCGTGGCGAAGAAGTGTTAAAATGACCCTTCCTGCCAGGGTTGCCAGATCTAAGGCCGCGGCCTTCTGCTAAAGATGGCTATGGCATAACTCCACCCACCGTAATAAACGGCTAACGGGGTTCGCCCAAGGCCAACAGCACTAATGAATGCTATAAAACACAATAACTTGAATAATATCAATAATCAAGACCGCTATCAAACTCTAGAAAATTCCAAAACACACGAACGCACGTAGTGCCGACATCCCCGACACATGCCCTAATAAACCGAACCGTTCACCACGGTGGCTATAGGTCATTTGAAATAAAGTGAGCACTAAAATTTTAACTTTTGAAAAGTATCACTACCCGTCATTGCATACAATTCATCATTACCTATAGTTGCCTCACTGCTCGCATGGTTGGCAGCGCAACTGCGCAATATAGTTCCGTGTGTTTTCCTATTTAATTTAAATACAATACAGAAACAAAAATCAACCGAAATCGACATAACTGTATTTTATATCATAAATAATATTTTTTATTATACTCTATCGATTCCTATTGACTGCACAATTTATCTTACACGTGCAAGCATCAAGTGACGTGTCCAGAGAGGTTAGTTATTTCCCGTCGTTAGTCGTTACACGCGGAACAATACCAATTGGCTGAAAATAGAACTTTAGCAGTGCTTTTTTAAATGCTCAATTTATCCTGAACCCCCTATACAGAAGAACTTCCGCGTCCAACTTTACAACTACTACAACTGTACCCCGTGATGCAGAATGGTTAGGGATGCTTAGTTACGTAATATCCGCTAGGAGCAATCGTTTGATGTGTATCTTTTTTGTGCAGTTCAATCTTAGTTGGTAACCTAAATTTTCGACGTAATATCTGACGAAGGAAAAAGAAAACACTCTTATCATAAATAATACAGAAAATCCTCGCGTATACGTTAAAACAACTTTGCTTTAAAAATAATAAAAATACACTTTTCTCGTAAACTTCAAATAACTCTGAAACTAACTGAATCCAAATTAATGTTCAAATAATATCTAAAACAGTGATAATTGCGATTTCTATTATCCCCACCGTACGTACTTTAAGTGTGGTTGTGATCTGTAAAATGTAAAAAGGGCTTAGCATCAGAATCTTACATCATCGTACACATGTTAAAAATAAATTTCACCGTTAACACTTCTTGAACTGTTCAGCGTTTATTTTACACAACATGTATAGGGAAATTAATATTTCGCTAGTTCAATATCCTGCATGTTATGCCCGGTACACACTATCCGTAATTCAGTATATAATTCCGTACCAAATTCTGTGCAAGTAGCACTGCGACAGTGTGTACCGTGACTAAGCTGGTTCCAGACAGAATTCCGTACTTAATTTCACAGATAGAGCCCGTCCGATCTTTCATAGTAGTGTTTGTTCACGAGCATGCGCAATGTACACTTACAGCCACGGCGCATACGAAGTACGCAATCAGGGTTGCCAATGTGATTTGAATAGCAGTGAAATTCTTATTTCCTCCTAAACAATGGCTGCCAGAGTTATAAATAACACTATATATTATAACTTATTTGGGAATCACACGCGTGACTTGTTTGTTAAATAGCTGTCGGGAATTGTACATTTGTATGCTACTTTATGGATTACAGCAACTAACACCACAGACATATTTTTCTTCTTTATGTACCGAAAGTTGTTAGTGAACAGTGATAGTACGTACGCAACACGGAAGTTTTGCCACATAATTCTGGTATATGAATAGAGATAAGTAAGGAACTGAGTAGAGAATTGAGGATAGTATGTGAACCAGGTTTTAGAATGTATGATATATATATATATATATATATATATATATATATATATATATATATATATATATATATATACACATATAAACATCAAGCACTGATCATTAGTCAACTGCTGCTCATAGGAACACTAGACAACGAATAGACGGGGTTGAGTGTGCATAGGTCAGTCGATTACAGGCAATTGAAATTGCGAATTTTGTATTTCCCTACGTAAATCTCATGGCAAGAAAACATCACGTCATACTTCGCATATGATATTTCTCTATTAACCAAGTAAGGTATTTTATAAATAAATATCATAATAAAGCCTGTCTTACAGAATAATTCCAGTTTTTGACAGTTCTGAAGAGCATAATGTGTTCCGTCAACCGGGGTTACTTAGTGCCAACTCTGGGTAACTTTATGCCACTCTAAATATTTATTTGGTGGTTGTTTAGCATAAACATTGAAATTATAAATAAATGATTTGAATATATAGAAAATAAAACTCAATTAGTGTTACTTAATTTTTTCTCAAATTACATAAAAACAGAACATTTTGAGTGACACAAAATAACACCTGCTCTTAACGGTACATATTTTTACAGAAAAATACATTTTATTGTACTGCTCAGTTTGAGAGCCAGCCACTGCTTATTTCATGGAAACAGATGAAAAAGGAATGTGAACACAACTGTTAAAAAGTAGCATTCCTACACGAAACGGATATTCCACTACATAAAAATACGTTAATACTACAGCAATGTTCTGCTTTAACATGTCATATTTTTCAGGTACCACGGAAATAACTTCTACCACCTTCGATGAAGACGATCTTGGAGTAAGATTAGGAGATTTCGACGACGATTATATTTCCGACTTAGAAACTACCACTCACGATCCTTTCAAAGGCTACAAGAGATTAAATATTGTTAAAGATATTGACCTAGATGAAGTGTTATATAAAAGCAACTAACAAAATGATTTATCTTGTTAGATATTACAGTGTTGATGTAACAGTAACGAGTTTCATCAGTTAAAGAATTCTTCTTAAGGTAAACGATGCACACTCTTTGAGAAAATAAACAATTATTTCTATTTTGTGTTCTTAATCCGCAGCCTTACTTGTATGATATGTCTACGTCTTAAATTTTATATCGTGCATGATTTTCGTGATTAATTTTTATTTACTTTCACACAGGCTAACCACTGAAAATTATTCACTACACAGTTAAAAGTCCTGCCCCAAACCACTTTCAATCGAAAATGTTTTTTTTTTTTTTTTTTTTTAAATACACAATCCAAAAGGAAGTTTTTATTTTTTAATCTTGAATTTAAGCCATACCCATGGTCGTTTGAACGTAGTATGGACGTCAAAATATCCCGTTTAGGTCGCATCCCGTTTTGGTCCCAATCCGACGTCGTATTTATTAAACGTTGACAGGAAAACTATTATGAGGCGTGGTGTTTGTGACATCCATACAACGTCTGTCTACACGTAAAAGAATTTTGACTGCTGTGGTTAAAAGAAAAAAAAACTTACTAGGTTTGGAAAATAAAAGGCACTGTTTATATTATTTACAAATAATATGTGTAACTGTTATCGAAATGTGTAAAATCGTATTAAGTCACAGAATTTTTTTATTCTTTATTTAGTTGTGATATTGACTTGTGTGTGAATAGTTTGTGATTGAGTTCAGATCTCCGCCGAGATGTGATTGGTTCTCAATTTTCATCTGGAATTCGTGTGAATTTTTTACACACCTATGAACTAATAGAACAAAATGACACGTAATTTTTGCGTTTCTTGTTTTCGAATTCGTTTTCAAAGTTTGCTCAAGTTCGTATTTTGGGACATATGCTACCTGCTACAATAGTTAGTTTATAGGTAGTTTTATGACTAGTATTAGTTTAAAAACACGAAATGTTCTGCTTTGAAAATGATATACAGTAGTTTGTAATTACTATTTATTGGTGACTAGCTGGTATCCGCAACTTCGTTTGCGAGGTTTTCAGTTTAAGAGGCTATTCCAGTGTTTCAGACGCATGTATGCAACCCGCATTAACCACATATAAATCAAGGCTAATTTTACCTTCGCTATAGCAGTAAGAGTATTATTGATTTCAATATTTTCTTCGCGCTTTATCAAAGACACAGTCGTTATTATTTTCGCTGCGTTTTGCGAAAGTTAGTGTAACAAACAATAACATTATAAACATAATACAAAAGAAAAGTTTTGAACAATTTATAGTCTACCATTCTTTATACTTGACTTCGGCGAACGCAGCGAAAATAAGAACGACTGTCTCTGTCATAAAACACAAAGATATTGCTGATATGTGTAATACTTTAGCGAAGGTAATATTAGCCTTGGTTTATATGGGGTTAATGCGGGTTGCATACATGCGCCTGAAACACTGGACTGGCTTCTTAATTAAGGCTCGGTTTCAGTCGCCATATTGAATTGTATTATTTTTTGCTTTTTTGGAATACTGAAAAGAAAAATGTTAAATATGCGACTATACCTCAAATTCTATTTACATTTCGCTACAGTACATGCCTTGCGATTTGGCTGTTAACTTATAATTACACCGCAATTTGTATGGCAAATTTTTTTATATTCATAATTTATCCGTCAAATTGTGGCGTAAGGATTTAAAAACATAGAATGGAATTCCTTTGCACTTTAAAAAAAATCCGAAAATGACGAAAATTTACCTCATTTATGGTAATTTTTTTAAAAAAGACAAAATTACTTTAATGTGTGTTTTCAAATTTTTTAGCACAGTGCCCATTATGTCTTATTTCAGTGTAAATTATTTCATTCGAATAAGTCACTTGGTTTTTGTTATACCTATGTTCCCGTAACTTGTAAATTCTGACTTTGACATGCCGCTATGGGGAATCTATGAGAGCTAACACATTTCTACAAGTAGGAAATGTAGTCACAAGTAACATCTATAAAACTAACACTATGCCAAGCAAATGTAACATTTTGAATTTTTGCCACATAGGAGGTGATCATCAGTATGTCGACTGAACCACTACTCAGCTGGCACATGGATGAGCTGAGATAATTCGTTTTAGGTCCAGAGAGGAACACAGGTATCATCCAAAGAATATCTGCCTATGGACAGAGGCGTCATTTAAGGGGCGGCAGGGGGTGGGGCAAAGGCCCCCCTGGATTTATAAGGATAAGTGTATACATTTTTTGGTGGATTTTGTTATTTAAATTATGCTAACATAAGCACATATAAACAAAATTTTATTATTAAAGTTTCTAATTTATACATGCTTAATTAATAATAAAGATGCAACAAGGTCACTGTCGCTGAAAAAAAAAATCTTGCTCCCCCCCCCCTTCCCAAAGAAAAACCTGAAATGATGTCCCTGCCTATGGACGACCTATATTCATACTTGTTGGAGCAAACAAAAGCAAAAGAAAACATATTTACTTCTGTCCATGCGAGGATGATACGGGGACGACCTATGGTGTTCCAAAAGTGATGATTTACATACGACATTAACTAGTTACCTAAGGAAATCCTCATAAGAGCCATGGAGGATAACAAAGAGGACAAATTAATTGAATGCCTATGGCTGTCCTTGAGGTAGCGAACGAGAACAACATATTACTTCTTTCAAAGCGAGAATGAAACAAGAGCGACCTCTAGTGTTCCAAAATTGATGACTTATGAACGACATTAATCTGATGCCTAAGGAGATCTTCCACTCCCACGAGGGAGTCCTCAGACATCTGTGAGGGATGTAGTTAGATAATTCGTGAGGGACGTCCTTAGGCAGTCAGCGAAATTTGTCCTCAGGAGATCTACAAAGTATGTCCTTAGGCAATATTTTGGGGAGCTTAGCTTAAACATCATCCTGGAGGACAGCCAAATAGGAGGCACCTGGCAACAAGGAGGCGCAAACTTAGAACAAAATTTGGATGATCATTGGTCGTCCCTAATAATCCTTCGAAGATGATCTCGGGAGGTCCATAGGCAGTCTTGTGCTATCTGGGTACATACCCTACAGGCATTTCACGAACTGTTCGTTGGTATAGGTGTGAATAACACAAGGCATAACACTTGTTACAACATTACATAACTATTGTTTAAGACATCATTAAAATGAGTCAGCAGCAAATGTCTGGCTGTGCACCTAACATTAAATTGCAATATTGGTGTACTACTTCAGCCCATTTCCCGAAAACTACTTCATTCAGTGTAAAAACACTATACACAATTTTTTGTTATAAATAATTCGTATGTAACATACTAGCATGAAAAAACAAATAATACATTTCCAGTACCATTTTTTTTTTCATAACATGTGTAACACCACTTGACGTGGTGACGGGTGGTGCGAATCTTCCGCACGAACGACTAGTCTCGGGGGGCAAATGGAAGAAACAAAAGCTGATCCGGTACTTACAATTGATACTATGGAACACTACTGATGACTGGTGCAACAAAATAAAGAAAGGATGAAGTCCCCGAGATCGCGACACTCACGACGTACGCCCGTTCACGTTGCCTGCTGGATGAAGAGTGGCCTTCCTGCCCTTTGTCCAGAGGGGCTCCGACCAGAGGGAAGGAATGAAATTTCCCCTAGGTGAGGGGATGAAATGATCACATGTTATACCCTGGGTACACAACACTTTGCCTACATTTTTGGTGATTTCCGAACATTAAGTTCTGCTGAAAAAGAACATTTTACACATTAACCCTCTACACAAAGACCTTGGCTTGATGGACATCATAATTATGTGACAGTCACTGTTGTAGTTTAGTGTTCCTTCACAGTAGTCGTCGGAGACTACAAACTACAGGGCAACTTAATTACATGCTAATTAACGTGCAATAAATGAGTTAAGTTTTGCCGCACAAAATAGCATGAGGGTAATTCAAGTGTTCAGCAGTTATCCAGCCTGAATGGCTGGTGGTCTGACAGAATGTTCTAGAAGCGGATGGTGCTGACAGCTGCACTGAACCTGTTCTCGTTTGCACCAGTCTGAACTTGTTGAGTGTCTGTGTGGATGTATTAATACCGTTCCGTTGTCCTACCTAGACTGCCGAGGCACGAAAAAGGCTGAGAATGTTGTCGATGTCACACTTTAGTTTTCAAGGGTAGGGGTTGCTATTGGAGTCCTTTTTTTTTTTTTTGGCACTTCGTACTTTAATAATTCAGTAGCCAGAAACTCATATATTCACCGTTAATTTCGGCAGTGTTCCTTGGAAAAAAATATTTGGTTCAAGTACACTTTCAAGGGTAGTTACAACCTTTATGTGTAGACTTAGCCTATATTATGTCACATATATATTTACGATCTCTTTTTTTTATGATGAACCATCTGCCGAAGTTTGTCGGTAGAGTTCAACACTACCTTGTACTGTGTATGTTAATATGTTCCACAGCTCAGTACCCTTGGGTAACCATGAGAACAACGTAAAGCAAAATAAATAAATAAACACAATTTGACTACTCAAAACCATACGCCAATTATTCACATTTTCTATGACTTCACTAAAACTTATTCTACAATAACACAGTAGCTTATGATCACAAACAAAAATAACTAAAACATACGAAAATACATATTAACTTCTGTCTGCTTATGCTAAAATAAACACGAAAACGTGACAAATTGTGCTTCATGTTTTGCAGGCTCTCTGGATACATACCAAAGCCATGAAAATGTGAAATCGTGTTGCTGTTTATGATATAACTAGCAGTCCCCCGCGGCTTTGCTCGCGAGTATTATTCGTAACTGATAATATTTACATTAATTGAAAAACCTCTTTGTACACAAGATTGGTACTTCAGTCGTCAAGTGTTAGAATGTCCAAGCGGCTAGTTGAACTAATTCTGCAGAAGGATAAGTAGCTATAGCTGTCCATGCGAAAAGCAGTCTTAAGTTTGTCCCTGCCACTAACAGCGACTTCGCCTGGGCCTTATTTATAAAACTGCCAATTTGACGTTCTGTGGTAGTTACAGACATCTAAGGTAAGAGGTTAATCGAATGAGAAACATCTGTTTACCCTGTGCACAACCATTGGTGACGATGCCCTCAATTATATATTGTCAAAATATTCACTTTAACTTTATTGACATTACAAAGTTTCAGAGAGTTAAGGTTTCGCGGAAACGTATTTGGTGCCCCAAACCTGAGATTAGTGAGATGATATATCGTCGGTTTACTGCCAAAAGTGACAATGTAAAAATGAGATAAAATTATAAAAATGCTAGGAATATGTATATGTTGTTCACGAACAATTGCCCAAGTTTAAAGTCTATTCGTCGTTTCATACTGTTGTGTCACAGTATAGTAACGTACCACATTTTTGTTAATATCTACAATTTATTACCGTTTTTAAACGAAATAGCATTTATGACTTAATCACTTTTGGCAGTATACCGACGATATGTCAGCTGATATTGTAGAGGAACCTAAGTGGAAAGCGAACTGCAATTTTACTCCTTTTAAAGACTAGATGTAAATTGCACTAATTCGATCTGCCTTGTAGTCTTTGTGTGTCAGAATTGAACGTTTGCACGCAGCTTTTAACGGAATTCGAGGCCAGAACCTCCCGGAATTTAGACCTGAGTGACAAACAACTGCGTCACGTAACGTCGAAATAATTCATGAAAATAAAATTTATTGAAATATATTATATATATCTGTGTCCTGGGCTCATAGAGGTTGTACAACACTACGTCTCGATAGGTTACTGTAGTGAAACTCCTGTATAAGTTGTTTCTCGCTGCTCGTTCCTGCTTTTCGGATCGTCTGCCTTGATTATTGACCAACTAAGTTTTATTCTTAAATAATTACGTTTCTTACAAATAAAAAAAAATACATACATATTTTTTTAATATTTACGTAAGCATCACTCTGACGCAAACACCACCTCAATATCGCTACTGGTTAGATAGATATCGTGGGTTGATGGAAAACAAATTTTGTGTTTTTTCACCCTTTTGGGTGTCGAATTTCGAAATATTTTAAATTTACATCTTAGACATTTGTATAAGTATCCAACTGAAGTGTAAATCACATCGCTAG